>JBBPJU010001116.1:0-14005 GCA_038088875.1 Austroboletus festivus
TGTTCCCATGATTCGTCCGAGATCCTTGCCGGTGATCCATTGGCAAAGTTGACGCACGAAGAGGTAAATTTTATGTCGACGTTACCCAGGCGGAATTCTCTTTTGGCCATGTCTTCAAGTGTCTAAAAGGTCGAGCGATGGATATATGTCCTAGAGATTGATCGGCTGAAATCTACCTTGAGGTGTTGCGGCACAGGGGCATACGCGGAATCCTCGCCGCATTTGAGGATCAAAAAGGGCATTTTGCGCGTTGGAGGTTTTACGGACCAATCTAAGCAACCGTGATGCATGACGTTCAATCTTGAGTGTAGCAGTGGCATGCATGAAACGTCGAAACGCGTGGCACGTGTTAGTCACGTGTCTACGACTAGCAATATGTTGTTATCGTCCATCTGGTTCGCTGGCATACACATGCTATGACTGTGGAAGATGTCACTGACAACCTTTTCTGACGTGTCTCATGATGATGCCGATGACCAGAGTTTCAAGAGACTCGATGTCAATTAAATTGACATGAACACGGCTGTATTGGATCGAATGATTATGTAATCACATATGATCCCCCCGTCAACTCGTGCTGTCGCTTCTCTATGAATCTATGACACTCTGACGCGTCCGGTTCATAAAGGTATTCACACACTTATCCATGGCATTGAAATCTCAGGAGATCATATATTTTATGAGCGTCGGCGTATCAGCCACACCCACATCCGACCACTGTTTCGAGGTCCGTCCTTTTTTTTTTTTTTACGCGCTCGACGTGCGTATGACATGCTTGTTCATACCTCGCAAGGAACTTCGTATCCAAGACTATCTCAGAGCATACCAATCCACAGGTCGACCTCCACAACCATGTCCCCAGTCCCCTGACACACCCACCGCACGCGCAGCCCTTCACCTCCCCCCGCTCTTCGTTCCCATCGCCATCCCTATAAATGCGGACACCCTGGCGAGTGCCAACAGCATCAGCGACACATCGGTAGTACTCCCTGCCGACCTTCCCGCACACCACGAATTCCGATCGACCAAGACAAGCACTGGAGAGAACTTTGAGAGTATCTCTGCACAATCGCTCTACACGCACTTTTCACACGAGGTAGGTCCCCCCCCCGTCTCGATCGGGGCCGTCCATGGACCTGGTTTCATGCCCTGTGTATATCGCACGCGTTATCACCACCATCGCGCGTCTTTTCCTCCTTGTCGACCACTTGGTGGCACCTCTTTTATATTTTCCGCTGGGTCTTGTCCAGTCGAGCTAATCGTGTACGTCGATCGACATACAGGAACTTCGATTTCATGCCTATCTTTCCGGAAATAAGGTTCCCCCAGCACTACCAACCATCAACACGATGGAGGGCGGCACGACATCACAGTCCGTCTCCCCATTTTACGCCAACGATTCACGAGCGACGGCATACATGACCTCAACCTCAGTGCCAGGTACACCCGACTATCTGATGGCTATCGTCGCATCATCCAAGTTTGAGAAACACTCGTTCGAGGTGCGGCATGGGAACTGTCCCTTTTTCGTGTGTTCGTTCACGTGTACCCATGCCTGATGTTGGCCACGTTGGCTTTTCCGTATAGGAACTTCGAATAGCGTACCTCTTGGCAGGTAAAGAAGTCGGATCGTCCGAGATACCCACGCGCGGCGCATTGCCGGCACAGCCTGCACCGACATTGTTTGGACGACCACGAGGGGATGCCTTCTCCAGCTCACTTAAACTCTTTTGAGATCCGATCTGTTGTCTCATCGAGGTGCTCCATTTTTTTTTGCTGTGTACGTAGGGGGTAGTCATCCTTGAGTTAACAACTATCATGCAATCCATCGTACATTGAAAAAAGGACCGCATACAACGAATACATGGTATCATAGTCATACACACATATCATATATACACACGTTTGCACGTTCCGAACGGCGTCATTCTCAAGGAAGACTCAGCACGACTTCCATGAACCCATCATAGTCGATCTGAATCCACCCATCGCTATTGGCATCGTGACGCTTGAATGACTCGGTGATCTGCTTGACGACGACGCACGCCCGGACGAACCGGTCAAATGTGATGCCCGGGCGTGGACCACCAGAATACGTGATCGGAGACGCATACTTGATCTCGATGAGTTCGATCAGGCGGGGTGTCAGGCGGTACCTGCATGAATACAACGGTGAGCTGCCAGGAGAAGCGAAAAGGAAGCGAGGGATGTACCCAAATCGCGCCAGGGCATCCCGGAGCTCATCACGGTCGATCGTCCCAGAGTGGTCCCGATCAAAGTGTCTAAAGAGGTTTTGCCAGTCCTAAAGAAACGCGATGGATCACCTGTCCACCCACGCGTCCATCATGACCCACCTTGATGTACCACCAAATTCCGGAAAACTGGCGGGAGAAAAAAAAAAGTCGCCAGTCGACACCCACGCGAACGCGAACAGACATACCTGTTTAAACCCGATCGTGCCATTGTGATTGGTGTCCTAACGTGTATCGAGGGTCCCGTTAGATTACAATGCCAGAGCGTCGTACGATCACACGTACAAAGAGTTGCATGAGCATCTTGATCGTGTCTAGATCAAACGCTAACCCAACACGCATCCATCGTCAATCGCCCCGCCCAACCACGACGACTGCATCGGAAACACGTACGTGTCCAATCACCATTATCCAGCGCTCGTTCTATGGGATATAGCATGTCGACGAGAATCCGTCAGATCGATGGTATACGGACAACAATCGGTGTCAAGAAATGGACGTACGAAGTTCGACGATGGTGATCTCTCCTGATCGATCGACGTTGACGCCATGGAACCAGTTCCATAACCTGTACTCGGTGTGTGCGTTAGCGTTACCCTAACTCCGTCTAGCAGATCGAGCGCTGGCGCGTGACCCGGGACACGAAAGAGGGAAGGAGAGAAAGGGAAGGAGAGACGTACTGAGGGTCAGCATCGGGCGGAGGAGAGAGCAGGGTCGGATATCCGGACGTCGATGGTGGGATCGAGCTGGCATACCCCGTCGTAACTGGTGGTGGTGGTGCGTAGATGGACGTGGGTGGAGGACCGTACTGTTCATGTTCGCCAACGTCGGCGTCGAGATCAGTCCACCGCACAAGACGGTGAGTGGATGTGACGGACTCACGGCGTAAGACATGACTTTCGAGGGGAATGGAAAGAACGACAAGCAAACCGCCCAAATTTCGGTTCAAGACACCAAATCTGATCCCGTCGGAAGCAGTTCATTCTGAACCCTCGTCCAACACAAAATGACGGAAACAAGGCCATTCTGAATAACATCTTAATAATGTTACAGGTATCCTCCATGGTGACCTCCATCGGCGACAGGAAAGTCTAGCTATGTGAGCATGCGTACAAGGTGAACGAAAATACAAGAGTTGCAGTCGCTCAAGCACTGGCTGCAATCACGGGCGGAAAATCTACCACCCTCTTCTTCGCACCACCATTTCCACTCATACCATGTATCGCCCCCTTGACACCTCTTCGCACCCCATCCACGTCCCCGTTTCCATTTCCATCCCCAACGTCCACACCCGCGCCCTCCACATCATATGGCACCATCACAGGCTCCATCGACATGTCCTCGGGCTTGAGTGTCAATAGTCCAGAAGGTAATGGAAGCGGTCCAACATGCATATCCTTGGATGCTGATCCAGTCGCCTTGGCCTTCTTCTTGGCAGAGCTCGTCGATGGACCCGTCCTAATGACCTGTCCGATGGGTCCGAGCTTGGTTTGCAAAGGGGGTGGTGGATCATCCGGGAGAGTAAGCAACGTTGGTGCAGACGTGGGGCCGGCCAGGTTTACAGATTCCGTGCCAGGCGCTAGGACACCGGGGGGAGGGGCAAGAAGTGGCATACCAAGGACGGGTGGCGGGGGAGCCACGGAGGGTGCCAACATGGCGAATCGGTCCTGGTAAAACTGTTTGAGCAGTCCGATCTGATTTTCCACGTTCTTGGAGGTGATCGGGATAAACGGTAGTGGTGGCGGATAGGGTGGTGGTGGTTCCGTCGGCTTTGCCCTGTCATGTACGTTCATGTTAGTATCTCGAGGGATTATAGCAAGTCAGGAAAACGTACTTTGTGGCACCCATTCCACTGCCACGTTTTCCTTTCAATAGTCTCTTGGGCACACTCAAACTCGAGAGACCAAATTCTGCTGCGATGCCTAGCTCTTTCAACCCAAGGAAATCCTCGTCGAATGCCTCAGAGAAACCTCCCAGGCCCATTGCGAATGGCGCTTCCGATTCCTCGTCCTCTGAGCCAGGCCCAAAGAGCGCATCGTCATCCAGAACGTCAACAGACGTCGTTTCGCGGTATGCATTGACAAGTTTCTTCTCGAGATCAGCAAGTCGCGAGCCATGACGTACGACGTCGTCTTTGATGTACCGCTCAAGATCTTGTATCTTGGTGGTCCCGGATTCGAATAGGGTATGCAAAGCGATTTCCTAGTCAATGTCAGAGAATGTCAGGGGATGTCCATTGCAATTCTGACTACACGACATCGAGGCCAAAACTCGAGCATCTCGCTGGCGTCTGCTGTAGAAGAAGAAATGTCTCACCTCTGGTGTCATAGTCTTGCCATACTTGTCGCAGAGGAATCTAAGCGTCCGCCCAACGTTCAAGAGAAACTCGGACGTTACACCCGTCAAAACATCCAGTGCAGAGGCAGAGGCACCTTTCGAAATTTCGTGTTCATATACTGTCGTCGTCAACTCCGCTGTAAGCACTCACCTTGAAATCCAGAATGCTCCAAGACCTTCCTGTTCATCCACCGCAAACAGTGCACTGCCCGCTCGTTTCCCAACTCGATACCACTCTCCAATTCACCACCCTTCAGTCCCACCAACACTCTCCACGGCCGCTCATCAACAAACTCGTCTATCATAGGATCATCTTCGGCCGTTTCCGGTGGTTCATAGGCCCCTACCCCACCACCATCTTCAGAGTTAAAGTTCAGTGCGGCAAACTTGGCATGCGTCCTCCGTACACGCTTCAGCATCTTGATGTTGGAGTTCATTATACCAAGGAGAGTATTGGGAAGTGCAACAGGGGCTTGTGGCCTCTTCTTTAGGCGCTTTCGCTTCGGCGGTTTCGATGTCCTTGATTCGGGTTTGGACTGAGAAGGTGGGTGCCTCAAAGATGATGTGGGGGGAAATAGGACAAACGATGGAAGGCCATTGACAAGTAACGCATCAGACTGTGTGGCAGCCCACCACAGTTCGGTAGGATTTCTATACCTTTCCCTAGAGACACTCTCCTCATCCGAGTCCGGAGGTGTGAGTCGTGCGCGTTTTCGAGGACGATTGCGAACACCATTACTAAGTTCAGGAAACATTTCGGTGTTCAAAGGTTCAGCCTGGAGTCGATGACACTTACAGAAACCTGCGTTTCAACCCTGCATCATTCTCCAGTCTCCCTCCTATTGGTTGTCCGTCCTCACTCTCACTTTCCCACTCTTGTGCCACAGCGTAACTTCGTAGCCTCTCAAAGACGCCGTGATCCGAATGACCATTTGCATGGGCAAGGGTAGATGGACCAGGTTCACCCAGTCCCTCCAGCTCCATATCAAGGGATCGGAATACGGCCATTCCTTCCGGGGTACGTACAAGTGCAGGGGTATCTTCAAATGGCGTACTCATTTTCTTCATGAGAATGGCTGAGACAGGCCGTTTTCCATTAATTGAAGTTGGTCGAGACGCTGGGATGATGCTTGAACAGGGCTGCGATGCAAAGTGTTTGGTTGATGAATATCCATTGATCTTTGGTCGCGCGACGGGTCGGGAAGGAGGCGATGAAGAGAAATTCGGGGGTATACTGGGATCCACACGGTCCTTGCGATCCGTGATATTCGCGAGGAGTCCTTCGGACTTCTTCTCCAAGCGCATCGCGCACTGCCGTATGGGATGATCCTGTCGGCCGCACAGAAAGTGGCCAAGAAGATGGAAATGTGGAGTGAGATGAAGGGGAGAATGACAAATGAGAAACCCACCTCCGTCGTGTTATATTTGAAGCAGTTAAACCAGATGAGGTCAAGGTCATCCTTGAACTCGCGCTTGGACTTGTACTGCTTCGCCTTTACCTTCTTAAGCATTGTTTGTAGATCCATAGGATTGGTTATCACTGTGAGTGCGATCGGGAGTGGATGGTCGTGTGAGGGAATATCACAGGAAGATAGATCCCAGTCGCACCGTCATAATAATCTGGATAGTCCGATTTTGCCACTGGCCTGAGGAAAGCATCCGCGTCATGATTATCCTAATGGAACACATCAGGAGGAAGCTTGAACATAGAGGTAGTGCGCCACACGCACCATAGTGACCGTCCGGAGGTCGTGTAACAGACCCTCGAGAGATTCGTAGAATGGCTCAGAGACTTTGTTGTCGTACCCCTGGCGCTGGTAAGCGGGTCAGCCGACTGTAGAAGCATGACGGAAACGCTGCATACCCTGACATCTTTGACTGTGTTTAGTAACAGTTTCAAGTCAGGAGTGGCCTGGACGTGACTCTCTGTCAGAGTCCGGAGTAGGTTCTGGTTGGGTTCACAAGATGAGCTCTGCATGTTTATACCAGTAATGAGTGGCTTACATTCATGGTCACTGAACGCGCTTAGCGCGACGTGAGTTTAGTGACGGCCGTGTGGGGTGAGCGGGACGAGGTGACTAATTCAATCTCCGACAGTGACCAGCTTGGGTAAAGGCAAGTTGCAACTTTGCATCCGTCAGGAAATACGTATGTAACAATTCGGCTCCGTTGGACCCCCTCCGAGGTTCTCATTTCCTCTGTCCGAGTTGCTACTATCGCAGCTAGTTCAGCGAGTCAAATGGACAATTGGTTACGTCGAACTGCAAAACTTTGCTTGGAGTTTCACACGATGCCTGCCATGAAACAAGGCATAGGTTCGGAATGCGAATGCGACTTCATCGGGCCTCTTCACAAATACACGCGGCAATGCTCATTTTCTGTGCAACCCAAGGAACTTTGAACTACCAAAGTGTGATGCATGGATCGTGAGCTGTCTGGTGCCTAAGGCTGTCCTTGCAAGCAACCGCTGACGACTTTGCTGTCCCCCAACTTGCGAATGATTGTAAATCATGAGTGCACCGGCATGCTACTTATATATCCATCCGACGTACACGGATATCAATCTTGTGCCAATTCTTGTTAGTCCTTTCGCGAACTTTGGTCAAGTTCACGTACTGGCAGTTATGTTACTGCACGTAGTTGGGTGCCTGACGGTGGCCCGCTACATGCTCTGATGCCCATTCGGGCCGTGTGGGCCGCCGGACCGTGAGATGATGGCATAAGAAACAGGAAAAGGATGTACTCTTAGATATGCCATCTCGACACTGGCATAACCATCCCTCAGATTGGTCTCGGGATATGGCAGTCGAAACCGAGCGAAGTCGAGAATGTGGCATGACATCACATTATCGCTGCAAGTCCCCCTGATCCCCATAATTTAGGTCGATATTGCCGTCCGAAATGGTTTTGATTGACTTGGCCATGGTTTATGAGAACCAGGACGGGGTCGGTCGTACCCTAGAAAAAGTCACTCTTTCGGTTGTCTCCCATAAGGAGCTCTTCATCACTCCTAAACTCTGGAATTCATCCCACCAGCCTCGTTTCGTCGAGGCTGAGCTTGACGGGACCCTTGAGCAACTCGGGCTCAAGTATCTCAATCTCTACCGTGCGCACTCGACGCATATAGTCACCCCTTTTTATTAACGTCGCGTCCATGACTGGCAAGAGTCTCTTCCCTACCGGCAACTCCACGGGTTTGGGGAAAGCCATGATCAAACTCCGTGAGACAGGAAAGGCACCGTACTTGCGAGATTCCAACGTTCACTTTGTCCAAGTTTAAGCAATCGATGTCTCAAACTTTATCCTGAGGTGTTCTAGGCGGTTAACCAAGTCGAGGCCCACCCTCTCCTTCCGCAGGACAATCCTCTCGGCAACAACCGTACACCGTTTACATTATCCCAAGGGTACTCTGGTTGACATGAACCTTGGTGATCGGTATTCTGATGCTGACGGAGCACTCTGTTGTACAATCGGTCGCCAAGAGCCTTAATACGACCGCTGCACAGGTATTGATCGCCTGGGGTGTTTACCGTGGGTGTTCCATCATTCCCAAGAGCGCGCGTAGGGTAGGTGCAAGAGATGATACAATGCTGTGCCTAACAGATCGTATCATGTCCAACTTTAAGCAAGTCGAGGAAGAGTATGAAAAGGCAACACTAGATGGTGGTGAGCTGATTGCATTCACTCTGAACCTTTGCTTGTCTCTGAATGCCAACATCCCAAGGTCGCGAGTCTTGGGTGAGATGGTATGAAACACGTTATGATTAGTATGTATCGATAGGGCGGACCGGATAGAATATTTAGAAAGGTAATCTAGTAGACAAGGCACGTAGTCGAGGAGGAGAGTTCGGCGATCAATTTGGGTGTAGCAACGGAATGAGCGTGCCACGGTGCCAGCGAAGACGAGATGCTTGGTCGCTTAGTAGCTGAGATCCGCCAAGACGTGTGTCTTCTTCTCCAAATAGCCCAAAGTATAATCACCTCCTTATTTATCTTCCCCTCCTCAACATTTCCCTTCCTTCGCCCTCTCCTCCTCAAATGCCAGGCGGCTCTCCCGCTTCCTTCCTTCTCTGGTCCATCCTCTCCACCCTCGTCAGTATATCCTCATCTTTCCACTCCCGTTCTCGTATTCATCCTTGCAGTTTTATTCCTTTCACCTCTTCCACCTCTGGAGCTACGATAGATTCCAGTGTCTCAAATGGAATCAGTCCGGCAGGCAGCCCGGTGCGTTTAAGCGTTTCATGAGCGTATGTCGTCCCAACCTCTTCCCGCTTTCTCTGCTCATATATCCTGCTAGTATACTTATCTAGCGACCCTGACCTGCCTCGTCTTCTTTAGCATCTCCTTTACTGCAATCAAGTTCCAAGAAGGTACCCTCGGCCTATGCTCGCTGTGATATTTCCCTTACCCTAGTCCAGGTTTCATAACCTTGTCCGATGGCCAACGTGAGCTTGAATACCCTCCATACGATTCCACCTAATCAGCCCTACCAGTAACACCCATTCCACTCGACTACTATTCACCCTCAAACAAAAAATGGGTACTCCCGCTTATACTTGTGGTCAGCGTTGCATGGGGATGCGAACTGTCAGTCCTCGGTCCCGTTGTTCTATTCATCATCTAAACATCACCCTACATTCAGCGTCACTCACCTCGAGGGCAAGCCCACTCTCGCTCAAGCCCAACCACACCACTGATCATTCTCGATGCAGAATTCACTTTTTGGCTATTTCTCCAAAACCAGGGCCCTACCACGAAGCTGTGGTTCGAAAGTTGCGAATTCAGCTTTTGGCGCTGGGGTAGTCGATCATCCTCGCTCGTCTCGCAAAACATCGATTCGCTGACGTCCCGGTGTCAGGCACATTGGTCTCCTTGATAGGAATGCCCCTCACGACCTTCATCTCCCGGAGACAGCTCGACTCGGTAACCACCCCTGCGTTCTTTTTTCCCTGACGACTGGTCAATGCTCATACGTCCATTTCAGTGTCTCGCTTGGACGTTTCTCATCGGCTCTTCTGCCTCCACCGCGACAACATTGGCCTTCCTCCTCGTGCTTTCCCGCTTTCCCGCTTTCATTCGGCGTGTCAAGGACGATGGCGCTGCTCCCAACGTCGTCCTCCGTCTCGTCTTCTTTTATCAACTCAACGCGAGTGTTTAACGTCGACAGACCCGTCCATCGAATCACTAACATCACAGACGTAGATTGGACGCGTCATTTATCGCTTCTTGTTTTCTGTCCCATTGTTTGTATTATCCCTAGATGGTGTATATGGAAGCCACCCTATTAACAATAGCGCGTAAGCATTTTGCAGCGATTGGCCTCTACCCATGCTCATGCCTTGTCCCCTTGCCCAGATTTTGGTGCGGTAAGTACAGCTCGATCGATCTCCCAAAGAACGTGGTCCATAACGGTGCTGGCCAGACCTTTTGTTGATGGTTGGAGCCATCGGTGCATTTGTTTCATCTGCGATCACCTTACTCGTGCGCCATTCCTTTTCTATGCATCTCTAGCCCTGATGGGCCAATCGTGTAGATATTTTTCCCCCGTTCCCTGACGCAAGAACTAGGGTACACTATTGTTGTAACAAAATCACCCTCGGTGGCCTCCATCGACCTAAATCTGCCGCCTGTCCCCTCGAATCAACGACCCGCTTCTCCAAAGGACCATGTTGCGTCAATTTGTCGACCGCCCTCAATCCAGCCATCGTCCGATTCAGGACATGATGCATCACCCGAGTACGAACAGGAGGATCCGCCAAACGCCACACAGGCCAATTCGCTCGAAGGCCATATCCGTATGCAACCATGGCCTGCGCACGAGGCTGAAACACCAAGTTCGGAGTCATATGTCTTTGATCGGCGCTCGCGGAGTCTAGTACGATCACGTTCAGAGGGACACGGGACAACCCTACATCCATATGTGAGCCATCTCCATCTCCTCGTGATTTTTTGTTGCGTTATGGTTTCCGTGCTCACCGTTGTTGTTCTTCCCTGTTTTGGATATAAAGATCCGTGTATTCCAGTCACCAATAGGTGGGAACGTGTCCGGTTATCTTTGTCTTCCGTGTGCCTGAGCTATTTACAGATATATCCGACTTGGAAGCGCTCGACCATCTGCCCGATCGATGACCGCCCTTGCAACCCCACAGCACCCTGGAACTGGTGCACTGCGCGGTGATACAGATGATACCGTTTCACTCCGTCCCTCAGACCAGGACGGTACCTTTGATTTCACTTTTTCTTTTTCAATCTATTGTGTTTTCGGCATTTACCCACTATGCACTACTCCGAACCGCTCACGCTCCTGACCAGATCTTTTCAATCTCACTCGATGCATCTAATGGTTTTTATTGTCTATTGCCGTACGAAATGTATCATAGTCCGCTCACTCGCTCTTGCTACCCTTATTACCCCCGCGTTTTTGAGCTACTGGGAGTCGTATGCTTGTCCTTCATATCACATGTTTCTGCTACTCACTGATTAACCTGGCTGATTGTCCGTAACCGATGATTGACGGACCCTTTCTTTCTTTCTGATACATGTATCTTATCTTACGAATCGTTATTCTAGTAGTGATTAGTATGTTTGTGCGAGCCCTCGGATTGAACTAAGAAATGACTTCCATCTGCGCGTTTGGCTGTAAACCGAGAGTGAGTGATCAGATGGCCAAGTTCAAGAAGATATCCACGCAGCTCAATCAAAAATTCATAACCTCCTCTTTACCTATCCGATCAGGCCCGCGGAACAACAAAGACTCGGGGAGTACGGACATGTACCACGTGTGACACCCGCAAAGCACTCGGACGATATCGTGTCACATCCCGATGACAGATCGTCCATGTCCTCCTCGTTCCGAATCGGAGATTGTAGCTAGGAGTACATACGTACGTGCGCAGCAGTAGCAGATGGTATCTCCGACTCGACTTGGAGAGATAATCCATCAACGGCGATACGAGGTAGATCGTTGGCCTACTAGGGCCTCCTTTGGCTGTACTCGGTATGAACTACCCTATGTATCAGTACTAGTGTCTGTCGTTCTGGCCACCGAAACGGCGTCGGTGTGCCCGGAAACGAGCTCATCTGAATCTGTCGTGTAATCGCGATCTGACGTCGCACGGTCTAAAAAACCGGATGACGATGTGGCGGAGTAAGTGCCCTACACTATGCGTTTACTCACGTGGGGATTGATTGCAGATGGGCCGAGTCCTGGCGATTCATCGAGATTGTGCCAAAGGAAGGAAGAGAGAAGAGAAAAGAGAAACGGACACTAGTGCTTTTGCTTCGAGTCGTTACTAACAGTGTGTCAAACCCTCTTTGTCCTCTTTTCCCAGATCGCGCAAGAGCGTTGCATAGTCATCAAGAAACGCCGGACGCTCAGTAGGATCGTAACAATTCCATTCATGCACTCGATATTGGTTTCGTTCAGGTACCGCAGCATGCCAAGTCCAACAATGTAGAGCAGAACCTGCGACGTATCCGGGCATCGCGCCTCTCCGTCTTGATGTATCATGCATTAAAAAAAAAAAATGGTGAAAACGTTCCTTGACGATTCAGAAGAAGAAAAAGACATTTTCTTCGTCGGGCCGAATACGTGTACTTGCATCGGGTCTGACTGAGTCCGAGGACGTCGGTCCGAACGCGCTTGAGTCAAGGATTCACTCTGGTCGCCATAACCCCTTTTAGAGGCTCGCGCGACACGATGCGCTCGTGCTCGAGACAAAGAATGAGGCAGAATAACCCCGCCGAGATCATGGCGGTATACAAAGAGATGCCTACCCGGCGCAGTCGGCGAAAACATGACTGCCGCATGTTCATCATGCAACAAGAGAAAAGACCCTATTTCTGATGATCGAGAAGCATGCGAAGAGAAGACGGAAATCTAGTAGGATTGCGTACCTGGTTCTCAACAGGCACAAGGGCGAACCGACTCTGAGAAGTGTGAAGAGAGGGTCGGTTTCAGGGGCGCTCAGCCAAACGCTAGTAGCTCATAGCAGTCCGACCCGTACTTGCCGCTGCGATCTAACACCGGGCATTGAACTGATGTTTGCGACGAGGATCGGATCCAAACGTCCTGCCGATCAACGCAAGCTTGTTTAGGTATTCAAGGGCACGTTGGGGTCTCAGTCGGTCTCGGTCGATCCGAAGACGTTCTTAAACATAAGAATAATTAGTTAAGTCATACATAGACTTACGTTCTTGGAAAGATGGTTCCAAAAATGCCTATTGAGATGTCAATACCAGAATCCATAACCATCACGTTGTAACCACCTCCTGCGGGATTCGAAACGCAGCTTTGAGAGTTGCAAGGAACGGGAGTGGCATTAATACGGCGACCTGGTGTGGGAAGAAAAGACTATTGACAAGGCAAAGAGAAGGAAACTTGGCACCAAAGAAACGTCGACCACTGAAAAACGAATCTTATTTCAGAGAGCGATCAGGAACTGAGTTCGACTGTAAGTTGAAACAAAGCCATCAGGAGGGGTGGACGAACGCAGAGGGCCAGAAGACGTGTTGGGTTCGATTGATCTTTCTTACATGAAATCGGGCCAAGTGCTGCGTAGCTTGGTGGGGCGGTGATTTGGATGTGGGCGCTAGTGACAACCGTGGTCCTCGTACCGGACGGTTCGACTTGGCATAGATCAAACAATGAAACAGAAAAAAAAGTAAGATCAAAACTCCCTGTAATTGTGGGATCGATATGAGTGTGGACAGGATGCTTTTGTGTGATGGTTGAGAAACACCATGAAGAGCGGAAAGATTGAAGCTTCTGTTTGTGCCTTGACTCACTGGAAATCTGCAAGTTACGAATGACATCATCCTGTTGCTCTCTGACGTGATTCAGACGAGGATTTACGCCCCTCTCCGCCCCGTTGTCCCATACTGTTACAAGTAGCTTACGCACATATCCTCGTAGAATGCTATCTCCTTCGTAGCAAGTCGAGCCCCCATTCAACCGTCCCCAAATCTGGCTTTTGTACGCGTTCCATCGGGTCTATCAAGCCCTCCTTTTCTTTTTCATGCATCCTGACCGCCCAAGAGTCAGAGCATTGCGTCTCCTCTTCACTGGGTTTCCTCCATATCTCCTCCACTGCATCTCGCAGCTCCACTTCGAATGCATGCAATTCTTGCTGTAACGCGTCGCCCTCCGCACGGTGTACATCTGAAAACCGCAGCAGATGAGGTAGCAACTTCTTGACTTCGCCTGCATTGGTCAAGCCAGTTAGCCTAGACACCAAGGGAGCCCATGCATGGAGAGAGGGGCAGACCTTGGGTCGCCCTATACCTCGCGACTAGCTTCGAGATTGACCTGAGGAGATATTCTTCTTCGTCCACCGTGCCTTTCCGTCCGGACCCGACCTTGCGTTCCATTTTGCGTTTCGTCTTGGAACTACGCCTGCGGAGGAGGCGTCGATCCG
>JBBPJU010001117.1:0-13999 GCA_038088875.1 Austroboletus festivus
TATGGGATAAGTAAGAACAAGGGTGCCAGTCACCATTGAGATCTGTTTGAAGAAGAATTCCTCCTGTAGTATATTTAGAGGCATCTATGGCAATGGCGAAAGGGGCTGAGGGATTGGGAAATTGAAGTACAGATTGTGAAAGGAAAAGTTCTTTTAGACTTGAGAATGCATCGTTGCAAGAGGACAACCAATTCCACTATTGATCCTTTTTAGTGAGGTCAAGGAGAGGGCGAGCTACATCGGAGTAGTGGGGTATAAATCATCAGTAAAAATTTGCAAAACCTAGAAATGATCGAATGTCTTTTACTTTAGTGGGTGTTGGCCAAGAGGCAATTCCATCAAGTTTGATGGGGTCCATCGTGAGGGAGCCTGGTTTAACGATCATTCCTAGATAGTCGACTTCTGAGGTATTGAAGAGGCATTTTTGTAGTCGTAGATGAAAGTTTAATTCCCTCATCCATTGAAGAACTTGACAGGTAGTTTCATCATGGTCTTGTTGATTGCATGAGAAGATAAGAATATTGTCCATATAAATGATGATTTTTCCTGCTGTGATGAGATCTCTGAACTCCTTGTTTATGAATCATTGGAAGGTGGTGGGGGCATTTTGTGGACCAAAGGGCATGACAACTGGTTCAAAAAGTCCTCTGTGAGTAATAAAAGTGGCTTTCCATTGGTGTCCCTCTTTAATGTGAATATTATTATATCCCCAACAGATGTCAAACTTGGCGAAGATCTTGGTGTCTTTTAGTTTATCCAGGAGGTCAGAGATCAATGGTAAAGGATAGGCGTCTTGGACAGTATGGTCATTAAGATACCTATAATCTTGAATGGGTTGGAGTTTTCCATCTTTTTTTTTTACAAAAAAGAATGGAGCAGCTTGCAGGGAGGAGGATGGATGGATCTTCCCTGATTTCAGATTTTCATCTAGAAATTCATCCTGGGCTTTTCATTCTTCTATGGTGAGGGGATATAATTTCCCAATCTTGGAAGTGAAGTTTTCAGTGAGATTGATTTTATGGTCGCAATCTTGACTGGGGGGAAGAGGGGTGTCTTTATCAGCAAAGATATCTCTATAGGCAGAATAGGCCTCTGGTAGGACTACCTTCTTCCTTTTGTTGTCTATGGCTAGTTGGGTTGAGGTAGTCAGAGTTGCACAGGTTAAAGAGGGATTGGGGATGAAGCATCAGTTGGTTAGAATAGTTCGTGACAGTGATTGTAATGGTTTTAGGTATGATATATCTCTGCTAAGAGCTATCTGGGTGAATAGAATGTCATCTTCAGTTCAATTTAAGTAGGCAAAGAGATGTTTATCGACTAGAGCATCTACTGTGACATGTCCAGGGTTTGGTTCAAGATAACTTCATTGGACATACAACTCTTCTTTTTCTTGTTTCATCTGTTTGTGAAGTGCTGTAAATTCATCTGACTGGTCGGTCTCTGGAGCTATTTGAAGAGTTCTTTTCTTCCAGTCGATTGTGAGGTTTGTTTCTATTAACCATGGAAGTCCAAGTATAATGTTTTCTTTTCCACAGTTCATGATGTGGAAGGTTGTTCATCATAGAAGTCCATTGACATTGACAAAGAGGGTGGTGGTGAAGTTGATTGACCCCCCTTTGTTCAAGGAGGTGTCAGCATTTCATACAGTGATGGGTGAAGGTAATCGATGTCGAGGAAGTCGATGTTTTCTGATGAAATCCCAGTCTATGCATGAGATCTGGGTGCCAGAGTTGACTAAGGTGGAGGTGGTGATGACTTTGACCATGTCTAAAGCAAGGAGAACTTGAATAGGAATTCACATAGCTTTAATACTGGTACATGGTCGAGATGAAGGAGGTATGTGTGTTGTATTTGTCCTCCTGTCTAAAAATCCATCGCCACCTTCCCTATGACTTGTTCATCTACTTCTTCCACTCCAGATTCAACAACTTTAATATCCTTAGGCGGTACTACAGAGGATTTCTTTTCAAACTTAACCCTACAGTCTCTTGTTGTATGTCCTTTTTGACGGCATTTGAAGCACTGTCCTTCCTTTTGACATTTTTCTCATTCTTCATTAGTCAGCTTCTTCAGCACCATGACGAGATCAACATCCATAGCATTTGGATCTTTGGTAGTTCTAGGGGTGAATGTTGGAGTAAAGGTCATATTACCTTTCTTATGTCTTGAGGTGATTTCTAAAGCTCGTTCTTCAACAGTAGCAAAGTGAGCTGCCTTGGTGTACCAACTAGCAATGGTAATGGGTACTGTTTCCATAGTATGAACTCATCGCATCAGGGAGATAGGGATTCTGGATGCAAAGTAGTTGATTAAGACATCATTGTTGTTAACTCCAGCAATGGCGACTTTATTTTTAAAGTTGGCGATATAGTTCTGGAGCATTGGATTATATCCTTCAGAATGGTTTTTGTAGATTCTGGTTTTGGCCAGCCATGCTAGTGCTTCTCCTTTAGCATCTTTGTTGTCAAAGGTGTCTTTGAAAGACATTTCAAAGTCTGCCCAAGATCCTAGAGTAAAGTTCCCTCTGGTTAACTTGGTTTCTCTAAACGTAGCAGCCCAGGTGAGGGCTGTCCCTTTCTTCATATATGACAATGCATAGGCGATTTTTTTTGTGTCTGTATTGTATAGGTCAACATTGATGGCTAGGTAGAGTTGGACTGTTCTTAGCCATGGTAGGGCTTTGATTGGGGTGCTGTCGAAGTCTTCTGGGGTGCCAAGGCGAAGTTCAGTGGGTTTCTGGGAGGACATGGTATTTGGTGAAGAGGGGATTGGGTATACTAGAGGAGGAAAGAAGACTCGTCCTGTCTGAGGCTGAGGGGTTGGACTGGGAGGGGTAGGTGCTCTGGGGATAACAAGGGACGACAATAGTTGTTCAGTAAGATCCAGGAGGTTGGCTGGTTCATTGTAGATTGGGATGTCTGGATCAGAGGGTTCTTCTTCCAAGGATTCAGAGGGTTCAGAGGTTTCAGGTTCAGGATCAGATCCCTGGCGAAGGTGCCAACTAGTATGTCTGTGGGGTGAAATGGTGGGCGACTTAGAGCAAAGCTAGTCACGATTTGAGAGTCTAGTTCTTTTGTTACACTTGTACTGGGTGATACAGAACGCAGGATGTGAAGTCTGAGTCTCCGAGAAATCAGCTGATCAAAGATGCCTAGGTTAGGGGCAAACCTAAGGCACATGGCTAGGACCAATTGGCGGGCAGTGAGGGTCTCGTTGAAGATGACGAGATGATAGTTCAGGAGTTGCCTGAATAGAACTCTCTCAAGAAAAGGTAAACCGTCCACCTTTCCAAGATGCAGCGTAAACTTCATGTAAAGTTGCATAGAATTTAGCTAGAGAGCTAACTATAATACAAAGGCACTTATATACTAAATGGGGAAGTGATGGGAATATACTTCCAGAAGGGAAGGTTTCCCAAATGGAAGTAAAATTCATTCCTTTTGGAATGAAGAATGGAGAGCATCCTAGAAAAGTATAAGGTTCAATTAATCATATACTGCCTATGGATAAAAAGGGAAGGGCAGTGTATGGGAACTCCTTCTATTTGAGAAGAAGGTTCCAAAGCTTATCTCTAAGGTGGATATATGAGTTCGGCAGAATGAATGAAGGGGTAATACTGCATCTCGGCTGCTGTGTGGAGAAGGTATGGGTGATGTGGTAACTTGCCATAACTGAAGAAGGAACTGATATATCCTAGTTGAGATGAGTAACAGTTCCTGGCAGAACTTCGAAGAAAGGAAAAGGAAAAAAGGAAAAAAGAAAAGAGATGTCTAAAGAAAAGAAAAGGGCCGGTCCACTCAGAGTAAGTACTCCGCCAGTTCCTCGGCATCCCATGTGAACCACTGTGGGTTCCCCAGGGGAACATTCTCCTGGTTCTCCAGTAAGGGAGGAGAGGCATTCCATATGTCTAGGGATTCCCCCCAAATGAGTCTGCTGGAAAAGTTGGCATCCAAGTCCATTGGTTGCTCTAGAGAGGAAGAAAAAGCTGGGGTGTCCAGCGCCTCTGGGTATGGGGTGGGAGACCGTCTCCATCGTTCTGTAACATTACCTCTCTCCTCCGGGTAGAGGGGATGATTCCACTCATCCATCAACTCATCTAGTCCCGCCACTATACCAGACAAGGGGACAGTCAGGAATGGCATGGCCAGGAGAGATCTCGTGGCAGTGGGGGCAGGAGTAGAAGGGACATCTCCAATAGAGGAGATGCTGTCCTCCACATTCTGGACAGGATTGGGGGAGGGATGGGGTGACGAGAGAGGGGCAGCAAAAGGAAGGGTGGCCCGGACTTCTTCTGGAGCAGATGGGACAAATGACATGGGGATAATCCCAGGAGAAGGGGTGGGCATAGTTGCAATGCGTGCAGTGGTAGTTAGTGAGGAGTTCATTATCCTCAGGGATATTTCAAGAGAGGGCGGGGAGGCCTTGACAGAGAGTGGGGGGAGAGGCAATCCTTCATAGAGGGTTGTCTCTAGGTGGAGTAGTCGGGTCAGGGATAGGGACAGGGAGGTCAGTGTCATGCTGGTAGGCCCTTGGCTGATTCAATGGGTCCTCCAGTTACAGGGGGTCCGGTAGTGAGGGGGAGAGGGTTCTAGTGGGGACAGGAGGGATCAAGGGATCAACATCCCCTCCATCATTGCCTGCTCTCATTGCTGAGATTTGGGAGAGTAGAGGCAGTGCTGGACTAGGAGGCGCAGTTCCTCTGCTAGTTCTGACAAGATCGAGAACCAGCCAGCAGTTTCTGAGGACCCGTCCTTGGATGTTAGGAGCAAGGGGGCCGACAAGCTCCCAGACAATCTTGTGGATGGCGAGGAGAGGGATCTCCCTGATGACATGGTGGAAGCTTGCCTCATGAAGAGACTGTCCGATGAGGACCCCAAGGTAGACAAGGTTAGAGGTGAGGAGGGGTTGGCGGTGGACAGAGAAGGGGCCGACGTAGTCATCTTCAGAGTCTGTGGGGTTATGGCAGGTGGAATGAATGTTGGAATACACCTTGTAGGTGTTTATAAGGTTGACCAGAGGTCGTATTAGGGAAGAGTGGCATCACTTGGTTAGCCAGGAGGCTACATAAGGGGAGTTTAGAAGATTGTGGTAAAGATACCCTCACTCCAGTCATGGGATGGATTTGAAATTATAAGCATCACCGGCCCTAGCAGTGATAAGAGGGATGATGGGTTCATCTGGGGGAATGCCGTACAGGGCTACTACTAGTTGATTGACATTAGTAGTAGTTCTTGGCATGCCAGTGGTAGGGGCAGGAGTCAATCCTGCAGAAGCTCCAGTGTTCTCCAACATGGGAATTAAGAAAATGAACTCTCTTCTCTTTTAGAATGATTTTCTTGCCATCACAGATAACCTCTTTAGTTTCAGCAGGTATGAATTCTGTATGCCAGCGACCATATTTCTTATCCTGAAAAGTGGGTTGTGTGGAGTAGACCATAATGTCTAACTCCGAATACAGTGTGCCTTCTTATAGGCGGACAGAAGTTCGTCGGAATGGGTGAAGTTGGCCTCTGGCTCCCAGGTGTTTTCCGAATCCGGATAGCCTTTCCATTTTACCAGATAGGAAAGGTTATGAGAGTCTCCCTTGTGAGAGAGAATTCCTTCAATTTCATACTCTGGTTCCTCATCTAGATCCAGCACTGGTTCGGGAGCGGTGTTGCAATACTCATTTGTTTCCATAAAGGGGGAGAGAAGGGAGGCATGGAAGACATTGTGGATCTTCCAATGATCAGGGAGTTTGAGTTCGAAAGTGATGTTATTGATGTTCCATAACACCCTAAATGGGCCTTCTCTTTTCAGCAATAATTTGCGTAATTCTCCTTTCATTTTTAGGTTTTTTGTGGAGAGCCAGACCATATCCCCGACTTGGTAAGGGGAGTAGGCTTTCCCTTTCTGTTTTCTGTTGTAATCTTTCTGGGCATATGCTATTGCGGCATTGGCTTCTTTCCAGGCTATTCCCCATTGATCGAGAGTGAACTGTACTGCAGGGATAAATGTGTTGGAGATTGATGGGAACCCTCTTGGTTTGTATCCATTCATAAGGAGAAAGGGGGGTTGTTTAGTGGTAGAATGAGCAGAAGAGTTATGTGCGAACTCTGCAATGGGGAGGAAGTCACTCCAAGAAGAGGGGTTCTTATGGCAAAAGATTCTCAGGTAGGTTTCCAGTTCTTGGTTGACCCTTTCCGTTTCCCCATCCATCTGTGGGTGATAAATGGAGGACAACTTCAGGTCATATTGGAGTAGTCGGGCCATTTCTCAGGCAAAAGCACTGTTGAATTGGGGACCTTGATCAGAAATGATGGAGTTGTGAATGCCGAATCATGAGAACACATGTCTCAGGAACAAGGCCACTATTCCTTCTGCCATCACCGATTTTGTAGTCAGGATGAAAATAGCCCCCTTTGAAAGTCTGTGGTCCACCACGACTAAAATAGCATCCCACAGGGGTGCCAGTGGGAGATCTGTGATGAGGTCCATAGATAAGTGTTGGAAGGGGCGGGTGGTGGTGGCAGGGATCAGAACGAGTGGGAGGCAGTTTGGGTGGGTGGCGGCCTTGTGTTTTTGACAGATGGGGCATCTGGTGAGGTATCGGTGGAGAAAACAGGCCATCCCGGGCCACCAGTAGTCCTGGGAGATGAAGTTGTATAGGCGATAAAAGCCCAGGTGGCCAGTCATTACGGCATTGTGAATTGCATGTACCAGTGGCTGTCGGTATTCCTCATCGATGTATAGCCGTCCCTGGTAGAAAAGAGAGTGATTGCGGACTTTCCAGTCGGAAGCTGCCATTCGGGGGAAGGCTGGGTCGCCCTGCTCAATCCGAAGCAGAGCGTCAAGTGCGGTTGGGTCCTTCAGGGGTTTTGCAAGCTGTTCTCATAAAGTGACGTCAATTTTCCTGATGAAGACGTCATCGGGGATTAACTGGATGGAATCTTGGGTTTCATCCATGATGTCTGGGCGGGATAGGAAGTCCACCAGACCCATTTGGCCACCTGGGGTGTGGACCAGGCGAAGGTCAAACTCCTGAAGGAAGAGTTGCCACTGGGCATGGTGGCGGGAAAGATCGCAAGGTTGGCGGAAGTAGGTGAGGTTCTTGTGGTCTGTAAGGACCATTACTGGGAATGCCATCCCAGTGAGATAATGGTGCCAGTCCTTGAGGGCAAGGATTATTGCCAACAATTTGTGTTCATGAATGTCATAGTTTCACTCAGCCAGAGCAAAAGTGGATGATCTATACTAGGTACATGGGTGGAGATCTCTGTTGCCATCCTTCTGCATAAGTACCGCTCCAGTGGCCACTAATGATGCATCCATTATCAGCCAGAACGGTTTTCTGGGGTCTGGGTAACATAGTATGGGGGTGCGGAGGAACAACCTCTTCAAGGCACAGAATGCGTCATCTGCCTCAGGGGACCACTCCCACCATTTCCCTTTCATTGTCAGGGCAGTGAGTGGTCGGGCCAGATTGGAGAATTTGGGGATGAACTTTCTTTGAAAAGTTACAGAATCCGAGAAACAAGCGCACTTGTTTCACAGTTTTCAGGGCCTCCCAATCTTCTATTGCTTTTAGTTTTATGGGGTCCATAGCTATGCTTCCCTCCTTCAACACCATTCCTAGGTATTCCACTTCTGGGATATTGAAGGAACATTTTTCTAGTTTAAGGTAGAGTCGGTGCTCCACTAGCCTCGCAAGCACCTTCTTTGTTTGCTCATCATGAGTTTTCTGGTCAGCCGAGTGGATGAGGAGATCATCCATGTAAATGATTAGCCACCCCTCAGCTAGGTAGTCTGCGAATATATTGTCCATTAGTGCCTGAAACGTGGCTGGGGAGTTGCATAGGCCAAAGAACATTACTGTGGGCTTGAATAGCCCCATCGGGGTGATGAATGCTGCCTTCCATTGATCCTCTCTATGGATCAGGACATTGTTGTATCCCCACCATACATCCATCTTGGTGAAGATTCTGGAGTCCTTGACCTTATCGATGAGGTCGGCTGTGGGGGGGAGTGGGTAGGCGTTCTTGACAGTCATGGAGTTCAGGTAGCAGTAGTCCTGGCAGGGCCATAGCTTTCTGTCCTTTTTCTTTACAAAGAAGAATGGGGATGCCTGTGGGGAGGTAGATTGGGTGATCTTCCTGCTCTTCAGATGTTCAGTAATGAACTCCTGATATGCTGTCATCTCTTCTGGGTTAAGGGAGTAGTTCTTGGCTCGCCAGGGCACAAAGTCCTTGGTGAGCTCGATCCGATGATCGTAGCTCCGGGACAGGGGTAGGGTAGTGGCTGCTTCCTCAGAGAATATTCTCTGAAACTCTTGATACTCCTTCGGCAGGGTCTTTTCTCTCTGAATCTGCTTGCTGGCAATTTCTGTAGATATGGTTGTCTTGCGAATCTCCTTGTCAAGACTTTCTCTAATAATCACCTCCTTCAAGGGATCGTTCAGATCCTCAGCAATATATTTTGCCAGGTATCACTGTGCCACTTGCAGTGGTTTTTCCTCGACTTCTTCGTTGGATACTAGGAGAAGTTCCCACTTCTCCCAGTCAATTATTGGGTTTTCCTCAGCTAACCATGCCATCCCTAGTATGATGGGTGTTTTGCCGGAACCAAGCACCATCAGGCTCCTTCTTCAGATCTTGCCTCCTATGGTCATGGTCAAGAATCATCACTGGGTGATACTTCCTCCAGCGTTATGGGATCCATCTGCGTTGATAGTGTTTCAGGGTTCTTTTAGATTTGAGAGGGGTACCTTCCATTTTCGTGCATGTTTGGCATTGATAAAGTTTCTGGTGGCTCCACTGTCGATCAAGGTGTGGATTTTGATGATTCCAGATGGGATTCGAATGGTGACAGAAATGGTCATAGAGTGTTGTTTGTTTGATAGTACAGTGTTGTCCGGTAATCTAGAGGAAGGAAACATCAACTTCCATCCTCGTTTCAAAAACCCCTTATCTTAGTGATCTTCTCCTGGAGCTTAGTGGAAAGTACCGCCACCCTCTCATCTCCGCTGATGTCTTCATCATCAGCAAACTCATTGTCTTCATAGACTTATTGTAGGACCTTGAGGATTTGATCCTTCGTCCCCTTCTTGCTATCAAGTATCTTCTGTATATACTCCGCAGTTTCATCGGGCATTGGTGGGTCCTTTGTTACCCCATCTGAGACCTCCCTGGTTTTCTTGGTTACTTGGGCCAAACTGGGTCTCTTGTGGTTTCAAGTGGAACATCCCTTCTTTCCGCAAATGAAGCAAAGGCCGTTCTTGATACGGTGAGCTCTCTCTGTAGGCAATAGTCATATCGCATCTACATCCATTGCATTGGGATCCTTTCCTGATGATCTGCCTCCTCCATTTCCTCCTTGATGGATGAATTGTCCTCCGGATAAATCTCTTACCTGCTCCAGCTGGTGTACTTGCTTCTGTGCTGCTTCGACCCACTCCCTAATAGTGGTCAGTTCCTTGAGTAGTATGATATTCCTGGCAATATCGTGGTTCAGTCCTCTGATGAACCATTCACAGAGTGCACCCTCATCAGTCACTCCGGACTTGGCTGTGAAGAGTTGGAAATCTTGAATATACCTCTGGGCATTCTTCATGTTCGAGGGCCCCTTTCTTGGCAGAGATTTCCGATCTTCCTCCTGGCATCAGCTACCTTCTCCTTTGACATGAAGGAGTTGGTGAAATGTTTGACAAATTTACTCCATGTTTTCTCTTCATCTTTCATATTGGTGTCTAGGGTGAACTGCCCTTCCACGAACACTCTTCCCCTCCCTTTTGGCATTTTGTTCAAAGTGGTGACCACCTTGGCCAAGTCATTCTTGTATATCTCCAGGTTTACTGTAAAATAGTTTTCCATGGCCACTATCCACCATATCGCATCCTTGCTGTTCCCTGAAAAGTTGGCTGGCAGAGCCACTTTTATTTCTGTAGGTGCCATCTCCTCTTCGTCGTCTTCTGGTTCTGCTAGTTCTTGTTCAATCTGTTCCCAAGTCTTGGCTGTTCCTGGCTTAGGCCTCCACTTGCCGGTTTCGGAAGGTCTCGCAGTGAAGTACTCTGATATGGGATAGACAGCTGGGGTGGGGACGGGGGCTGCTGGTCGTAAAGGGGATGGGATCTCTGATATCTCAGGGTCCAAGTGTGGATCAGGGGTCATGCCTCGACTGATCCAAGGTGGGAAAGCAGAAAATGAAGATGCGGGTTCTCCTCAAGTAAGGACTGGAGGACTTGCTGTGGGATGGAGAAGGGAGAGAAGAGGAGTTCCAGTAGTCACCCTGCTCCAGGGGCGTTGAAGTGTATCTGGGATAGGAGTCCTACATATAGAGGCAGAGGTGGGGAAGGGGGGTTGTTGTTGTTCATTGTCTGATCCAGGTTGGTGTGCAATCTTGGGGGAATAGTGTTCTAACCTGTAGAAACAGGGGGAAGGTTTGAAGAGCTGAATTCTTTTGATACGGAATGCAGGATGTGAAGTCCGAGTCTCTGAGAAATCAGCTGATCAAAGATGCCTAGGTTAGGGGCAAACCTAAGGTACACGGTTAGGACTGATTGGCAGGCAGTGAGGGTCTTGTTGAAGATGATGAGATGATAGTTCAGGAGTTGCCTGAATAGAACTCTCTCAAGGAAAGGTAAACCATTCACCTTTCCAAGGTGCAGTGTAAACTTCATATAAAGTTGCATAGAATTTAGCTAGAGAGCTAACTATAATACAAAGGCACTTATATACTAAATGGGGAAGTGATGGGAATATACTTCCAGAAGGGAAGGTTTCCCAAATGGAAGTAAAATTCATTCCTTTTGGAATGAAGAATGGAGAGCATCCTAGAAAAATATAAGGTTCAATTAATCATACACTGCCTATGGATAAAAAGGGAAGGGCAGTGTATGGGAACTCCTCCTATTTGAGAAGAAGGTTCCAAAGCTTATCTCTAAGGTGGATATATGAGTTTGGCAGAATGAATGAAGGGGTAATACTGCATCTCGGCTGCTGTGTGGAGAAGGTATGGGTGATGTGGTAACTTGCCATAACTGAAGAAGGAACTGATACATTCTAGTCGAGATGAGTAACAGTTCCTGGTGGAACTCCGAAGAAAGGAAAAGGAAAAAAGGAAAAAAGAAAAGAGATGTCTAAAGGAAAGGAAAGGGTTGGTCCACTCAGAGTAAGTACTTCACCAGTTTCTCAGCATCCCATGTGAACCACTGCGGGTTCCCCGGGGGAACATTCTCCTGGTTCTCCGGTAAGGGAGGAGAGGCATTCCATATGTCTAGGAATTCCCCCCAGATGAGTCCGCTGGAAAAGTCGGCATCCAAGTCCATTAGTTGCTCTAGAGAGGAAGAAAAAGATGGGGCATCCAGTGCCTCCGGGTATGGGGTGGGAGACCGTCTCCATCATTCTGTAACACCAGGTAGGTCCAAGTGTAGCCCTCAAGGTCAAGAATTTGGTACAGAGTATCATCTAGTGAATACTCATAGATGTCAAAGACAATAGCATTCACTCAGAGTAGGACAAGGACTATGGTCAGGGAGGCTGAGTGGAAGAGAATACTCAGGAGTCTGACAAGGGAACAAGCACAAGAGATGTGATTGTAAGGGAGAACTAGACTAGGGTACATGGCAGCAGATAGGCAAGGTTATATAGTGATCAGGAATGAGAGGCAGTGTGGGAATACTGCCTTGAAAGGAAACGAGGCTGTCCATAGATGAGTCATATAGAATATGATGGAATGTCAAAGAATAATCAATGAGTCAGAAAGAAGGAAGATAACATATGATGACAAGTAACAACTGAGTAATCGGACTGATTACTATGTTTGAATGAGTAAGCATGAATAAGAAAGTATGACTTAGCCTGAATACAAATTGGACTTATTCTATTAGGATTATCCAAGTGGAAGTGAAAGGCTAGAGTCAAGTACAAAGTAAAGGATAAGAGAAGACAAGAAATACTAAAATAAATAGAGAAATCGTAACAAGTGGTTTACCTGGGACTTATAGGAGATCACCCAGTTTTTCTCTAGGTGTGAAAACCCTTTTCTGTTTCTTTAGTTGACACTTTCTTTCCTTTCCCAATAGGATATATTTGATCTTCTTCACAGTTATGTATAGTTACCAAACCCCCTTCCCTTCTCCACACAGTATACAACTGGTTTAGTATTACCTTCTTCATCTCTGATAGATTTTATATATCCTTTTCCCTTCAGTTAGGAACTCTCTCACATTCATGGGAGAAGTCCCACACATAGCCCTTCCCTTTTCTCCATAGGCTGTGTGTGTAACCTTAATGTCTCCTTTTATGGATGCACTTCCATTTCCCATTCCATCTTTAAATAGGCAGTTTTTTTAAACCTCCAGAAGGGAATAGATTCCCATCTATTCCCCATTTAGTATATAAAGTGCCCATATACACTATTTCATTCCTTAGCTAAATTCTATGCAATCTTACATAGAGCTTACACTATACCTTGGAAAGGTGGACAGTTTACCTTTCCTTAAGAGAGTTCTTATCAGGCAAGGCCTAAACTTTTGCTTTATCCACTTCCACTTGGCAGTTGCCACACAGGAATCTATTCTTGCCATGTGCATTCACTACAGACCCAACTTAGGAGACTTTGACTTGGTTGTTGCCTGACGACTATAGCTCTGCATCCTGCATTCTGCATCAGTAAGGTGTCACACTTATGGATCTCAATCCTATAAGTGCTTCTCCCTATATCCAGAATTATTGAGTAAGGTGAATCCTTACACCTCTTGGATCCATACTATAAATATGGTAGCCATATGTACTTGTAACCTCAGCTGTTATGATCTCTGACCAAGACTACCTCGGTCACAGAAAGGATTGTTTCTATATGACATGCTGGCTTTGGATGGGGAATGGCTACAATGTGGATGAGCTTGACCCTCTGCCAGAGGAAGAGCCCACCTGGCCAGTAGCTGATGAGTGGATGGAATAGTGGGCTGAAAGTCACTTGGACAGACCCTTATTTTTCCCTAGGATACCCAAAAGCTGAGTTCATCTTTTCGCCTCAGTATTGGAAACACTTTTAGTTGTTGATCTACTTTAGATCTTCTATCAATGACCTCTCTATTGATGTACCATTATTTTGGTTCTCCTGATGGAGGCCTCATTGTCTTATCTTCCATTTCCCCTATCTGGTGTGTTGAGCATCACTGCCCCCTTTTCATTTACCATACTATTGGACTACCTCACTTCCTTGCCTCATATGAGGTGCAGCATTTGTGGATCTCGATCTGCAGTGCCTCTTCCTTTCCATACATAGGATCTATACCTTAGGAGATTACTATAAATATGGTAGCCATTTGCATTTGTAACCCCAGCTAGATCTACACAATCACAAGTGTGGTGTCTAGTATCCTTAGTGTGAAAGAGTCACTGCAGTATTTATCCTTAGAATTTCTACTAGTCTTCATGCTACTATTGAGTGTTATGGAACGATGGGTGAGGCCTCCGACTCCGTATCCGGAGGAGTTGGACATGCTGTCTTTTTCTTTCTCTTCACTAGAGCAGGCTATGGACATAGATGACGATTTCTCAAGCGGGCTCGCTTGGGGAGAGTCCCTCGATACCTGGAATGCATCTCCACCTCTCCCCAACAACCAGGAGAACGTTCCCCTGGGGAACCCGGAGTGGTTCACATGGGATACTGAGGAACTCGCAGAGTTCCTACTCTGATCGGACCACCCTTTTCCTTTCTTGTAACTTCTCTTTCTTTCTTGTTCCCCCTTTCCCTCCTGTCTCCAACAGGGTACCTTTCTTGGCTAGAATATAGCAGTCTACTCTCAGTTACGGCAAGTTACTGCATCACCCATACCTTCTCCACACAGCAGCCAGATGCAGTATTACCCCTTCCTTCTTCCGCAGGACTTACATATCTGTTTTAGAGATTAGGTTTGGAGCTTCTTCTTAATTAGGAGAACTCCCATGCACTGCCCTTCCTTTTTCATCTATAGGCAGTGCACGATTTATTGAACTTTATATTCTGTAAGGATGCT
>JBBPJU010001118.1:0-13996 GCA_038088875.1 Austroboletus festivus
TTCATTCTTTTTATTTATTTTATTTATTTTCGCTGATCTTATTGGATATATTCGATCTATTCCACAGTTACCGTCAGTTACCCAAACCCCCTTTCCCGCTCCACACAGCATCCGCCCGGTTTGGGTATTATCTTCCTTTACCCAATAGATCTCATATATCCTCTTTCGATCCATTAGGCATTCTCCCACTCTCGTGAGAGAATTCCCATGCACTGCCCTTCCCTTTATCCATAGGCAGTGCATGCCGTCAATTACGGTGTTCATTTCCCCTTTTTCCTACCTATGATAAGGACACTCTTCCATTCCCTGCTTCTATTATAGCAGGTAATATTCCGAAATCCCCGTGGGGAATAAGTTCTCAGCTTATTCCCTTTACGTATAAATAGCGCCCATGTAACTCAATAGTTTCTTTAGTTAGATTCTACGCAATCCAACGTGGAGTCGGCTGTACCTTTGAGCGAGGAAGGTTCTTCACTCATCGAGAGAGTCCTACTAAGGCATTGCCTTAATCATCGTCACATCATCTACGTATTCAGGACCCGCGCCAGAGCCAACGTTCTCGCAGGATTTATCCATCGTAGCCCTCGCCTAGGCTATATCGATCATCTGATCGCCAAGCGCCTCGGGCTCCACGTACTGCGTTCCGTATCAGCCCATGTACAGTTATTCCTTAACTAGATCTACATTTAATCTACATGGTATTTGGTTCAATTGCCATTCCTAAGTGAGGAACACAGCAAGACTTACCAGAAATATCCCGGACTTCTATCAGTCTCCTGTCTACTGTTGAGTGACAGCTAGAACTTGGCAATATCTTTGTGTCAAGGATCTATACCTGTAGATTGCGTCACACTGATCCCCACCACCATCTGAGCCCTCTGTTTCCCCCCTCATGTTGCCTGGAGTTTGACTCTGAGCTCAACCAGTGTCTCCCAGTAGTGCTCATGCTGTTTCGAGCCATCAAGTCCAATTGTTACGGAACGATGGAGGCGGGCCCCTACTCCGTACCCCAAGGCGCTGGACGCGCCGTCTTTTTCCTTTTCTTCAGGACATTTCACGGACTTGCAGGAGGACTTCTCAAGCTCTCTAGCTTGGGGAGATTCTTTAGATGTCTGGTCAGCTTCTCCTCCGCTACCAGACAATCAGGAGAACGTCCCACCCGGGGACGAGGAGTGGTTCACCTGGGACGCCCAGGAGTTGTACGAATACGTAAGGAGGCGTGAGAACCTATTTCCCTTTAATTCGGAATAGGTTCATTCTTTTTATTTATTTATTTTCGCTGATCTTATTGGATATGTTCGATCTATTCCACAGTTATTGTCAGTTACCTAAATCCCCTTTCCCGCTCCACACAGCATCCGCCCGGTTTAGGTATTACCCTTCTTATATCCGATAGATCTCACATATCCTCTTTCGATCCTTTAGGTGTTCTCTCACACTTGTGAGAGGATTCCCATGCACTGCCCTTCCCTTTTGTCCATAGGCAGTGCATGCCGTCAATTACGGTATTCATTTCTCTTTTCCCTATTTCCAATATGGACGCTCTTCCATTCCCTGCTTCTATTATAGCAGGTAGTGTTCCGAAACTCCCACGGGGAATAAGTTCTCAGCTTATTCCCTTTACGTATAAATAGCGCCCATGTAACTCTATAGTTTCTTTAGTTAGATTCTATGCAATCAAACGTGGAGTTGGCTGTACCTTTGAGCGAGGAGGGTTCTTCGCTCATCGAGAGAGTCCTACTAAGGCATTGCCTTAATCATCGCCTCATCATCTATGTATTCGGGACCCGCGCCAGAGCCAACATTCTCGCAGGATTCATCCGTCGTAGCCCCCACTTAGGCTACATTGACCATCTGATTGCCAAGCGCCTTGGGCTCCACGTCCTGCATTCCGTATCACCAATTCCTGCCTCCATCGTGTAGCTCAGAGTCCAGCACTTCTGCCTCGGGCCCCCAGCACCCTGAGCGTTGTCTCAAGCACCTGGCATTTGACTCTGAGCCAACCACTTCCTCCTGACCTTGCTTGTACTGTTTTGCATCAGGTGCAATTTGCTCTTCCATTGTGTAGCACAGAGCACAGTGCTCCCCCAGTGCCCTTATGCTGTCTCAAATCTGGAGTTCAACCCCCAGCTTATTGTTATGGTTCATGATCCCTGTCCCCATTTTGTCCTCGATTCCTGCTAACTACTTGGTCCCATCCCCATGCCAGCCTGATCACCACACACCATGTAGCCAGTTGGGCCTTTGAGTGGTGGCTCATTTCAGGCTTTCCTAATCATATCAAGTCCAGGAGTGAGCAGTTGAGCCTTACTTCCAGGCCAGTACCTCATGAGGCTGTCCACATTGGTGTACTTATGAAGTGTATTTGTAGACTTGGAAGTGACTGTATGTGACTATATGAGATTTTTGAATAAATGACTGCCTGGGAAAATGCCACATGTTATTACAATATATTGTGTAAAGGTCTGACAGACTGGAGTGGACTGTGAGAAACTGGGTGGTTAGCTAAGCTTCTTGTGGTGCTGTGGCCTCAGCTAAGAGAAAAGGCTAGTTTGCTGATATTTGCTTTATTCTATCTTTTATTTCCATTATTCTTCCATTTTGATAATATTATAGTTAGTTTAAATTTCACAGCCATTCACAGCCTTTGCCTTATGTTTACTGCATGTTTCTTATCTATGACATCATTAGGGCATAGAATACTCCAGGGCTGTGATGCAATCTATAGGTATAGGTTCAAGATATAAAGATGACACTTATTTTAAGCTATTAAGTCTCATTATTGTTGTGTGTTGTTTTCTGTTGAGAATGGTACTAAACAGTAGATAGAAGACTGATAAAAGTCCAGAATATATGAAAAGTCTTACTTCATCTCTTATTTAGGGATAGAAGGTTAACCAAATACCACATAGATTAAATATAGATCTAGTTAAGGAGACTACTATACAAGGCAGTCATATTTATAGAAATCAAGAATATAGCTATAACTATAAAGAGAAGTGGTAGATATGAAAATGACTATTTATATGCATATAGGAAAATGGATGGATAGAGGAATAGTTAGTAATATGAGTAAAGAGAATATCACTATAAAAGAAAATTGTGATGTGATTTACAGGTATAGATCCAAGACACGAAAGATATTGCCAAGTTTGAGCTGTCACTCAATAGTAGACAGGAGACTAATAGAAGTCTGGGATGTTTGGTAAGTCTTTAGACTGCGGCCCTTACTTAGGGATAACAGTGTGAATCAAATACCATGTAGATTAAATGTAGATCTAGTTAAGAAAACTACTGTACAAGGCAGTTGTATTTATAGGGAAGGGGAACACTGCCATGATCATAAGAAGCAATCATGGGTAGAGGGGGGACTGTCCATAGGGTAAAGGGTTTGTAGGAGATAGGCATAGGTGGGGGAATGGGAGATCGCACCAGTGTAAGGGTGTGATTGAAAAGAAAATATGAGTTCAAGATAAGGAAGAAAGTTCATACTGATCTAGACAAAGGGTATGGATGTGATTACTGTTACGCTGGACAAGCATGACACCTAGTCTGATCCTTTATCACAGTATGCACTCAATAGTAGCATGAAGACTAGTAGAAATCCTGAAGAGTTCGATCACTGCAGTGACTCTTTCACACTGAGGAAACTAGACATCACACTTGTGATTGCATAGATCTAGCTGAGGTTACAAGTACAAGTGGCTACCATATTTATAGTGATCTCCCAAGGTATAGATCCCTATTGTGGAAAGGAAGAGACACTGCAGATTGAGATCCACAAATGCTGCACCTCACATGAGGCAAGGAAATGAGGTAGTCCAAAGATAAGGTAAATGAAAAGGGGGCGTTGGTACCCGACATACTGGAATAGGGAGACAAGAGATAAGACAATGAGGCCTCCATGAGGAGAGCCAAAATATTGGTACATCAATGGAGAGGTCATTAATAGAAGATCTGAAGTAGATCAATGACCTAAAATGTCCCCAATACTTAGGTGGAAAGGTGAACTCAGCTTTTGAGTATCAAAGGAAAAATAGGGGGTTCGTCCAAATGACTTTCAGCCCACTCCTCTCTACCACTCATCGGCAACTGGCCAAGCAGGCTCCCCTTCAGGAGGAGGATCCAGCTCATCCACATCATAACCATTCCCCATCCAAAGCCAACACATTGTACAAAAGCAGTCCTTCCTGTGACTGAGGTAATCTCTGTCCGAGATTATAACAGTCTGAGCTCCTGCTGTGCAGAGATTTTCTGCAATCACCTCAGTAATATTTTCCAGTGTGTTCTCTTCGATGAGGAGTCTTGTGGCAATATAGCTCCAGTAGGTATCTATGAGAATGACTAGAGAGGACAGTTTTCTTAGTTCAAGGTTGGCTTCAAGCAGAGCTAATCCTTGGGGGTCATCTAGGATCATGGCATAGGCCAGCCTTCTATAGGATGAGGGAAGGATCTGGAGATTGAAGATGTCCTTGATTAGGGCGAGGATAAGGGACATGAATATGGATGAAAATGGCAGTGTGAGAGGTGATATTGATGTCATTGGAGTAAAGATCAAAAGAAAGTTGGATGATAAATTTTAGGGTTATCAGAATTGAAAGAGAAGGATGACTGTGGGGTACCAGAATAGGAAGGGAGTGGTTGATGAGTAGGAGTGGAATATTAGGCTAATAGGGATGATGATAGGGGCAGTAGTTGATCCAGTAGTAGTAGGAATGAGTTTTTATGTGTTCTTGGATATAATGTCTTTGGTTTCCTGGTATGAAGATGAAGATTCTGTAGAATTATCTGGTGAATTTTGTTGGTTTATTGGTTTTGAGTGAGAACCAATAGAAATCAGAGAGGAAGATTGGTTGTTTCATGATAGCTTATGTTACTTTTTATATGCTTTTAGGATTTTGTCAGTGTGTGTAAAGTTTCCCTCTGATTCTCAAGTGTTTTCTGCAGTTGAATATTCTTTCCACTGGACTAGATAAGACTTTCATCCTGGGTGTCCTCTATGGTTTATGATTCACTTGATCTTATACTCTTCTTCATCACCTATGATTTCAGGCAGAGGTTGAAACACTTTAAAAATGAATGAAGCTGCACACAGTGCACTCCAATGTGTTCAGAATATATAGTGTATGTGACAGTGTACTAGTCACATCAGGAGACTTTCAGAGGAATGCTTAGAGAAGAACTCCAAGACTTCAGAACTGGAGAGCCAGCTCTGCAATTCTGGGGGTTTATATACTATCTACATATTTGTACATGTTTGGTACATTACTATACAGGGAACCAATAGGGTAAGGTCCTGAATTACAAATAGAAGGCAATGTGCACACCTAAGTGTGGCAGCCAATAGAATAAAAGAGAAATGGAATTATACCATAGAGGCTGTGCTGCTGGAGTCAGCCTGAGTCATGAGAAGCATGGCACTGCCATGGAATGGAAAAGAAGCATGCAGAGATTAAAGAAGCATGTTTCTGAAACATAGAAGAAATGGAAATTAAAAGAGTGAGGAAAACATGTGTTCCTGTGATGTGATCTATGGGTATAGATTCTTGACACAAAGATCCTGTCAAGTTCGAGCTGTCACTCTACAGTAGACAGGAGACTGATAGAAGTCCAGGATATTGGGTAAGTCTTTAGACTGTGGCCCTTACTTAGGGATGACAGTGTGAATCAAATACCATGTAGATTAAATGTAGATCTAATTAAGGTTGTGTTATACAGGGCAGTTATATTTAAAGGGAAAGGGGTACTGCCCATGACCATAACAGGCAATCATGGATAAGGGGAAACTGTCCATAGGATTGAGAAAGATATGTAGATAAGCATAGGTGGAGGAGGGAGGGATTGCACCAATATAAGGGTGTGATTAAAAAGGAATAATAGTCTGTTAGATAAAGAAATACATAGAGTTCATACTGAGACAGTGGATGGGCATGGGTGCAATCACATTCATGCAGGATCAGTGGGCCACTCTGGCACAGGTGCAGTCTCCTCAAGGGGGATCAGTGGAGCTTGGACATTCCACCATCCTAATACTGCCTCCCCTTGGGGTTCCTCTCCCCAGGTAGCTCCCTCCACTTCTCCATTCCAGAATTGATGTCTCATGTCGAGGTTTCCCCCATATGTGGCAGTGAAGATATTGGCATTGAGCCATGGCCAATCCCCTTCATGGGGAAAAGTAGTGGCCCTCTGTGGATAGTCGACATGATGTGTGACATTACCCCATTGATAAGATCAATGGACCTCATTGATCTCATCCCAATCTATCATCCACCTAGTTAGATCCACTTGAGTGGCAATCAGGGCAGAGATGCTGAGGGTGTCCTGGGGCATCTGTTCTGCAGTAGGAACAAGTGTAGTGGGGGCAGGAGGGACAGAGATGGTTGGGACTTCCACACTGATAGCATTGATAAGTTCTGGAGTGGGTTGGCAAGATTGGGGAGACATTTCAGTGGAAAGAGAGCTTATTAATGAGTGGTCACTGAGGTCATCATGGGATAGGTATGGGGTCAGGTGTCAGTGTGGTAGGGATGGGGATGGGGATGGGAGGTTTGTCTTTATCATCCACTTCTTCTCTTTCCACAGTTTCAGACACCTTAACTTCCATAAGAGGTCCCTTGATACAAATTGGGATGGGAAAAATATTCTCTCATTCCATGCCACCTTCTGATTCTCTAGGAGCCCATCTAGTCATCTCAGTCTTAAACAGGAAATGGCTGCCATTAAGGAAGGTGAACTGTCCTGCAAGTTCAAGGTTGACAATTCCTCACTGTTCCATAGTTCCAGGGAGTTCAAGGTATATTGGGTAGATCCTTTCAAAGAAGGTGGATGCTGGAAGTCATCTAATGAAGTGTCCCAGTCTGCAGAAATGGAGTGCATCAAGAGTCTGAGCTTCTGCAGTGTGGAGATTTTCTGTGATCACCTCAGTAATGTTTTCCAGTAAGTTCTCTTCAACAAGGAGTCTTGTGGTGACATAGCTCCTGTAAGTGTCTATGAGGATGACTAGAGAGGACAGTTTCCTTAGTTCTAGATTTGCTTCTAGTAGGGTGAGTCCTTGGGGGTCATCTAGGATGGCTGTGTAGGCAAGCCTTCTATAGGATGGAGGAAGGATCTGGAGATTGAAGATGTCCTTGATTAGGGTGAGGATAAGGGACATATATGTGGATGAAAATGGCGGCATGAGAGGTGAGATGGATATCATCAGAATAGAGTTCAAAAGAAAGTTGGATGATAAATTTGAGGGTGATTAAGATCAGAAGGGGGAGTTGTCCATAGGGTAGAAGGATTAGGAGGGAATGGTTGACCAGAAGGAGTGGAATGTTGGCTAATATTGGTGGTGGTACAGGCAATAGTTGATTTTGCAGTAGCACTCATGAGTCTGGATATGTTGTTGGTCATAGTGTCTTTTTCTTTTTGGAATGAAGATTGAGATATGAGAGAATCAGTAGGAGTATTTAGTGGGTTGGTTATTCTTTAGGGAGAATTTGTAGAAGTCACCACAGGCAGTGGGTTGTTTCTTGTTGATCATAATTTATGCTTTGTTTTATAGGTCCTTAGAATCTCATTGGTGTGGGTGAAGTTGTTTTCTGGTTCCCAAGTGTTTTCTGTGGTTGAATATCCTTTCCATTGTACTAAATAGGACCTGCATCCTGAGTGTCCTCTATGATTAATGATGTGTTTGATCTCATATTCCTCTTTATCACCTATGATCTCAGGTAGAGGGGGAGTTCTGGCAATCCCATATTTATCATTTTGGATAAATGGGGAAAGAAGGAATGCATGGAATATATTATGGATTTTCCATTTTGGTGGTAAATCCAATTGATATGTTATGAATGAGAGCACTTTCATGATGGGGAAGGGTCCTTCCCTTTTTGGGCCAAGTTTCTTTGATGAATAGGAGGTTTTAAGGTTTTTATTTAATAGCCAAACTCGGTCTCCCTTCTTCCAAGGTTTGAATTTGGGGAATGTTTGTGAGAATTGTTGGGCATTGGTGATTGCAGCTAATGCTTCATCCCTGGCATTTTCCAATTGTTTGAGATGGTTCTCAAGGGTGGGGTTGAAGGTTTTGCTGATTGGTGGATAGGCTTTAGGTTTGTAGCCCATTATTAGGTGGAATGGGGTTTGTTTAGTTGCAGAGTGTGTGGAGGAGTTGTAATTAAATTCCACCATCAGGAGTAGTTCGCTCCAGAGGTCTTCTTGTCCTTGGCAGAATATCCGAATGTAGATTTCCAGTTCTTGGTTTACCCACTCTGTTTCACTGTTGGTTTGTGGGTGATAAGTAGTGGATAGGGCAACATCATAGTCAAGTAGTCTGGCTAGTTCTTTGGCGAAGGCAGATGCAAATTGTGGGCCTCTATCAGAGATAACCTTGGAGTGTAGTCCAAAGCGTGGGAATACATGTCTGAAAAATAAGGCTGCTACTCCAGCTGCATTGACTGTTTTGGTGGTTGGGATGAAAATTGCCCCCCAACTAAGTCCATGGTCCACCACAACTAAGATAGAGTCTGATCCGTTGGAAGGGGGGAGATCAGTGATCATATCCATGGAGATCATGTGAAAGGGGTGGGGGCTGGAGGCAGGAATAGGGATCATTGGCAGGTGTGGTGGATTGTTGTTATTTTTGTTTTATTGGCAAATGGGACATCCCACAATATATTTTTTAATGAAAGTAGAGAGTCCAGGCCACCAGTAGTCTTGAGATAGGAGTTGGATTGTCCGATGTTGTCCTCCATGTCCTCTGGTGGCAGAGAAGTGGATTGAATAGACCAGATCTTTCCTGACATTCAGGGGTATGTAAAGTCAATGATGGAAATAGAGTTGACCATCTTCATAGATCCAGTCAGAGGGGTGGGTTTTGTCTGGGATATTATTTTCCTTGTATATGCATTGTAATGCATCCAGTACCAGTGGGTCTTTTCAGAAGAGATTTTTATCTTATTGCAAAGGGCAAGATCTATTTGATTGATAAATAATTCTTCTGGGAGTAGATGGATTTGTGTGTTATCATCATTGAGATTGGGGTTTGATAATCTAGACAAGATGTCTGCTGGGCCCATTTAGATTCCTGGGAGATGTCAGAATATTAGGTCATATTCCTGTAGGAATAGCTGCCATCTTGCATGTTGTCTGGAGAGTTTCCTTGCTTTCTTGAAGTATAGGAGGTTTTTGTGATCAGTGAGGAGTGTTACCAGGTGATTAGTCCCGGTTAGGTAATGTCTCCAGTCTTCTAATGCATGTATTACTCCTAGGAGTTCCTTGTCATAGATATCATAATTTCATTCTGCAGGTGACAGAGTGCTGGATCTATATGCACATGGATGAAGATCTCCATTGAGATCTTTTTGCATTAGTACTCCTCCTGTTCCTACTAGAGAGGCATCTGTCATTACATAAAAGGGTCAGGTTGGGTCCTGGATGGAAAGTACAGGTTGTTTCAGAAATTGTTTTTGTATTTCTTGGAAGGCAGACTCTTGTGAAGATCCCCACTGCCACTTGCTTTCCTTTTTGGTAAGTTCTATGAGTGGTCTTGCTTAGTGGAGAATCCATTGATAAACTTTTGGTAGAAGTTACAGAATCCTAGGAAGGAGTGTACCCCTTTTATCATTGTGGGAGAATTCCATTCTTTAATTGTTTTGAGTTTTATTGGATCCATTTCAGTTTGTCCTTCCAAGATGATCATTCCCAGGTATTCTGTAGTTTTTGTGTCGAATGAGCATTTTTCCAGTTTTAGGTATAGTTTATGTTTCATTATTCATTTCAAGACCTTCTTTGTTCTGTCATCATGAGTTTCTTGGTCAGGGGAATGGATAAGGAGGTCATCCATGTATATGATCAGCCACCCCTTGGCTAGATAATTGGCAAAGATGTCATCCATTAGAGCTTGGAATGTGGCCAGAGAGTTGCAGAGGCTGAAGAACATCACAGTTGGTTCAAACAATCCCATTGGTGTGATGAAGGCTGCCTTCCATCTGTCCTTAGATACTATCTGTACATTGTTGTATCCCCATCATACATCCATTTTAGTGAAGATCTTAGATCCTCTTAATTTGTCGATTAGATCTCTGATTAGGGGTAAGGAATAAGCATTCTTGACCATATGCTCATTCAGGTACCAGTAGTCTTGGCAGGGACAGAGTTTCCCATCCTTTTTATCAATGAAGAAGAAAGGGGATGCTTAAGGGGACTTGAATGTTTGAATTTTTCCGCTCTTGATGTGTTCTTTGATAAATTTCCTACAGGCCTCTGTTTGCTTGGGATTCAGGGGGTAGTTTTTTGTCATGCATCAGGTGGACTACCTGTGGAGGGCCACCCCTTTTCCTCATGAAGGGAATCGTCCATGTCTCAATGCCAATATAGCCATGGCAGCCTATGAAGGGAATCTGGACATGAGGCACCAGTTCTAGAATGGAGAGGTGGAAGGGGCTACCTGGGGTGAGGAACCCTTAGGCGACACATGATATGGAACGCAAGATATGAAGTCCTAGCATTCAGGCAATGACTTGATCGAAGGCTCCTAAGTTTGGTCTGAACCTTAGGCAGACCACTAGGATAGACTCTCTTGCCGCTATGGCCTTGTGGAAGATGATGAGACAATAGTTTAGGATTTGCCTGATAAGGACTCACTTGAGGAAAGGTAAACCGTCCACCTTTCCAAGGTATGGTGTAACTTCACGTAAGGATGCATAGAATTTAGCTGGAGAGTTAACTAAGTTACATAGGGTGCTTATATACTAAATGGGGAATGGTATGGGAATATACTCCCATAAAGGATGTAATCCTGAATAGGAATACAGTCCATCCTCTTTGAGAATGGAGAATGGAAAGCATTCTGATTTATCAGTAAGAAATGGAAGTGCGCACTGCCTGTCAAATATAAAGGGAAAAGGCAGTGCGCGGGGATCTCCTTGTGAGAAGCTCCCAATATGTAAGGTCTAAAGCAGTTATATGGGACTAACAGGAGATAGGAAAGATAATACCAAATCTGGCAGATGCTGTGTGGAGTGGGAAAGGTGATTCGGTAACTGACCAGGACTAAGGGGGAATAGTTGGAGTATAACCTAGTCGACTGAAAGAAGGCAAAAGGAAAGCATAAGCAGTATGGGAAATATTGTCTATAGGAAAGGGAAAGGGCACTCTCGGCAGAGGAGGTACTCAGCTAACTCCTCCACATTCCATGTGAATCATTCTGGATTCCCCTGTGGCATGTTCTCTTGATTATTGGGGAGTGGAGGCAAAGCATTCCATATTTTCAGGGAGTCCCCCCAAGCAAGCCCACTTGAGAAGTTGGCATCCAGGTCCATTGGCTGCTCTAAAGAAAAAGAGAAAGACAGGGTGTCCAACTCATTGGAGTAAGGAGTTGGTGGGCACATTCATCGTTCCATAACAACATGGTCCCAGGATGGTGGAATGTACAAGCACCACTAATCCACCTAGAGAAGACAACACCTGCGCCTGAATGGCCCACTGATCCTGCATGGATGTGGTTGCATCCATGCCTGCCTGCTATTTTGATATGAACCTTATCCCTTATCATTGGACTGTATTTTCTTTTCGATTGCACCCTTACACTAGTGCAGTCTTCTCTTCCTCCACCTATGCTTATCTATGTACTACCCTTTGCCCTATGGACAGCCATCCCCCTTTCCTGTGATCTCTCTTTATGGTCACAGTAGTTCTCCTCTCCCCTATAAATAGTGCTGCCATGTACAATAGATTCCTTAACTAGATCTACATTTAATCTATGTGGTATTTGGTTCAACTGCCATCTCTAAGTGAGGGCTGCAGCAAGACTTACCAAAACCATCCCAGACTTCTATCAGTCTCCTGTCTACTGCTAAGTGACAGCTAGAACTTGGAGATATCTTTGTGTCTTGGATCTATACCCATAGATCACATCACAAAAGATCTAGTTGAACCTTGTTCACTCCTTGTTCTACCAAGAAGAGTCTAGTGGGCCTCAATCCCCACTAGAGAAGAGCCATCAACATTTACTCCACTGCTGATCTCCCATCAGAGGGAGAAGAATCCCACAATGTTGACAATTCCTACTGAAACACCCCCATCCCCAATTTGTCTCAAAGATTTTGAATCAGAGGAAGCTCTACTACTCCTAGCCATCATCCCAACCCCCAACCCCATTCAACCAGAACCTATCATCGCCCTTCTGAGTGAAACACCTCAAAATCCTAATGCCTCAAGCACTAGTGATTCCAGATGCTAGTCTTGGTTACAATGACTTAGTAACCACTTTACTTCAGTTCTTAGGGAAGGTCTTTAAGAGAGGGGAATCTCCAAGACCACTAAACTGGGGATCCAGTCTAGCGCTCCTGGGCCTTTATATACTACTCTAATGTATGTACATGTTTGGTCCCTACCCATATGCGGAACCAATAGGATATGATCCATAATTACAAATAGGAGGCAATGCACACAGCCGAGTGTGGCAGCCAATAGAATAAGAGAGAAATAGAATCGTACCATAGGGGCTGTGCATCAAGAGTCAGCCCGAGTCATTAGAAGTATGGCACTGCCATAGAATGGAAGAGAAGCATGCGGAAATTAAAAAGGCATGTTTCTGAAACATAGAAGAAATGGAGATTAAAGAAATGAGGAAGACATGTGTTCCTATCCCCTTATGGATAAGAAGTCTGAAAGTGAAGAGGGGAAGGCATAGGCATGGTCGGGTTTACCCGTGTAGTATATAGGGAAACTAGTTCCCACGAATGCGAAAAAGTTCTAAGTCCAAAAGATAAGATAAGATTAATATGAAAATAATCGGAAAAATAGCGGGAAAAATGAGGATCGTAACACTACCCCCCTTCTAAGGATCGAACACCTGGGCGATCACGAGAGGAATAGCCTCATTTTGTTCATAGGGATTAAATAAACCAAATCGGGAGGAGAAGGTATGACGAATCAATGCCTTCGGGTTTCTTTCGTGAAAGAGGGCGATAGCTTCTTTAGCGTTGCCCAAATTAGATAGGGGTTCCCATGTACGATCTGAGTCGTCATAGCCTGCCCAATGAATTAAATACTCGGTTTTCTGTCCTTTCTTTTGGACGTCAACCACGTGGTCGACTTCATATTCAACCTCCAGTTCTTCTGTGACGTGAACCGGACCGGGGTGAAACACCGGTTGACCGTTTAGACGAGTTAAATAAGGTTTTACCCGTGAAATATTCACGACCGGGTGAATTTTCATTTTCTTTGGTAGGTGCAGTTCAACTGCATTACGACCGATAGGTCTTTTTACTTTGAAAGGTCCAATCCACTTTTCTGTGAGCTTACGAGAGGGTTTGGACGTTTTCAAGTATTCTGTGGAGAGAAGGACTTGATTTCCTTCATTATAGATAGGGGCTTCAGATCTTTTCCGATCTCCCGTCTTTTTCATACGACTTCTGTTCTGCAGAAGATTTTCTTTCGTAATAGATAGTGTTTCGTTAATTTTATCAGCAAGGTCATCGGCAGCTGGTGCCTTTGTAGTGCCTGGTTCGACACCCATCCTTGGCTGATAAGTTCTCGTAACTTCGAAAGGGGTCTTCTCAGAAGACGCCTGTTTCTTTGAATTATAGGAGAATTGGGCTATCGGAAGCCAATATGCCCATTCTTTTTGCTTCTCATGACAGAACGTTCGGAGATACTGCTGGAGATCTCGGATCATCCGTTCTGTCTGTCCATCCGTTTGAGGATGAGATGCCGTAGATAATTTAGGTTTAATACCAAGCCGCTCGCAGAGGGCTTTCATTACTTGAGAGGCGAATTGGGGTCCTCGATCTGAAACGATCGATCGGGGAATCCCATGATTACTCCATACGTGTTTTAAATATAGCCAGGCTGTGTCAAGGGCCGTGGCGGTCTTCTTGCAAGGGATAAACTCGACTTCTTTGCTAAATCTGTCAACGACTACCAACACGGAGTCATGACCATCCGATGTTGGGAGATCTGTTAGGAAATCTGCAGATACATCTACCCACGGTGCATTCGGAACTTCGAGGGG
>JBBPJU010001119.1:0-13996 GCA_038088875.1 Austroboletus festivus
GGTCTTTAGTGCACGGAAGAGTGCTTTCTCAGCGCCAAGAATTTGAACTGTGGAGGCTGGATGTTTTGCCAAGTTCAAAAGGCTCCCAGCGTGCGATATCAGTCTTGCACCGACAAGATCGCCAACCAGGGCCGTGAGATTTGGAGCCACGGCGTTCATGCGATTGCGTAAATATTCTGCAAGCTGAGTGCGGTATGCAGAAATGGATATCACCTGGTCGCACAGAGCATGTATATGTGATATGTCACTGTCTGAAATCTCTGTACCCATTGAAATTTCAGCAGCAGCTCTAAGAACTGCTTCAAGGTCCTCTGGCAAGATGGTTTCGAACGACACGGTTGCCGCATTAGTACGAAAGCCCATAGCTCGGACGACTTTTGCATATGCAAGGTTGTCTGAGATTATTTTGGCCATCTCGGGGAAATGCCACCCATACCATTCCTTTGCGGCGTCAATCACAAACCACATTTCGACTATGAGATATGCCTACTTTGATACGCATGGCATATATATTTATTTCCTTGTCGAGGTCATCGAGGAGTGCAATAGCCTGCACTATCATGGTGTCAACTTTGTTCGGAGAGAATTTTAGCTTGAAACTGAAACTCGCATGAGTGATATTAAGATTGAATCAAGGTTAGACCTACCGAGATAAGGAGTGGCTCAAGCCTAGGCTCATGGTGGCGAGGTCCTTGGGATCGAGGCCGTCCATCAAGGCCGCTATTTGAGAGCGAATACCTCTCCATAGATCGCTATGGTCTTCCGGTGACAACGCGGAGACTTTGATGCCCAACTTCTTTGATATAGAATGTGCTAAAAAGTGTATAAGCATATAAGTTCAAAAGTGAAAGATAGCATGTTCTACGTACCTAACTTGGGATCTATCACCAACAGAGATTCCTTTCCCTTGCCTTTATCCACTACTTCCTCCGACAAGAACCTCTTCAGACCTTTTCCTAGTTTGCCGTCCTGGACAGCTGTGAGATCCTCAACTGCAGTTGCCGTCGAAGTAAAGCGATGCAGAGCCTTCAACTTGAGGCTTTGAGAGCGGATTCAATATAATTGTTGCTAGACAGATGTTCGACATACGCACAGTTTGTTTGCTTTCTCCGGGGTCTCAAACTCTTTATATAGATCGGCAGAATCAAGTTTTGCAGAGTCCGTCAGCTTAAAGAGGCAGTAACCCATCGCCGTCTCATAGAGAACAAGCATTTTGAGATAGTGCGAGCTGTTGGAGCGATTGACCGCAATAGCGCGTTTTTTTTGAGCGTGGTAAATGACCGACTGAGGCAATAAGCTTTACTACAGGTCGATCACCAACTCGGATGCTGTCACTCGCACCTGTCGCTGAGTCGTCATCCTAGAGCCTTGCCGTCGACGGCATTGCTAGCACAGTGCCGATAAGCCTCTCTACTATCACGTCTGAAGAGCGTTCTACGACTCTCTTGCATCCTCGTTTCCCGTACCATGCTGTTCGTATCAAAAAATCGACCTTTTTTTTTGGGATCCAACTGTATCATTAGGCTAGGCACATCGTTTCACTGCCATCGATGTTCACTGTCTAGTGTTTATACCGGCTATTTGGAGGTGGATCAGGGCCCCAAGCATTTCTTCTATTTCTTTGAAAGTAGGAGGGACCCTCACGGTCATGCACAAAGGTTTAATGTGCAATATTCTTGGACAATTGTACGGTATGGATCAATGGAGGTCAGCATTGTTTCGTTTCCTACAGGCTACGGTAGACTCAGGCTCATCAGTCGGTATATGCCAGGTCCAGTATGTAGTTCTTCACTCGGTCTAATGTTTAAACTCCTTGTCCAAGTCAACAAACACTTCATCTTTATGCCCATCCCGGGACAGGCCTTTTCCATATGAACATCACCAGAACTTCCACTAACAGCACAACTTGGAGCCCGTATTCATGGAATAATGAAGTAAATAACTTCTTTCTTAATCAACCGTAAGTTTTCCTTCCGTAAAAGTGTCAGCATGATACTATTAATCGTAGCGCCAAGGTCGGGTACTCTTAGTCCGGCCTCGGCAAGATCGTCGAGACAGTTGAAGAAGCTGCCCGAGATGTCCATGCATTCTTGGCCATCTTCTTTGAAACGTCCAAGCAGCCCTCTGGATGCCGTTTCCATCTGTCTGAGGAATCTTATGTGGCGAGCAGTCGAGTAACTACGCTGTATATCTCAAAACATGAGTGCACGCGTAGGGCTGCCACCTTCCCGTATTCGCAAGCGAGATATATGGTCAGAACGTCATTTTCAAAGCCGAAGGATACCCAATCTTCGAAGGGTGCTCATTGGAAACTGTATCACAGATATTTCGATGTAGCTATTCGGTCCTTGTCTCCACACACACCTCCTGTTGAACTCGAACATTCAAAGGCTATACAATGGCTTGTATGATATCTAATGCCGCAAATCTGCTTTAGATGTCACCTTCTAAACAATTGGTAACTTCGTTCAAGTTAACGGGCGGTAAGCAATTTTCTTTTTACATGCTGTTACTCTCAAGTAGGCCTCGCAGCTGGTAAGGTGCCAGGAAGCGATGCGTGAATGCTGCATAGACCAATTTAATCACATAGGCTGTGGAGCTACAGTGGAGTTCTGTGACGTACATATTAGAAAGCCCTACAGTGGTTGGTTTTTCCTATTGCAGGTGCCATCTGCTTAAAATCTGTTTCTTTGAGATAAAATGTTTATGACATGTCTATGGTCTTGTAATCTTTCTATTTTGTACTAGGGCATTAGCATTGCTCAGCTTACTGTAAATTTATGAAATGCAAGATCTTTGCTATCCTGATACCATTGCAGAATTTCTCAATGACCCTGTCGTGCATGCCTTACCAGGCACAGAAAGTCCTGACAAATTCACCTTGTGCTCCAGCCTAGTCAACCATAACTTCATTTCACACTTGGATAAATGGTCACATCACACTCAGGACTATGTTGTGACTCTCCTTGAATCCAGTATCAGAATTCTGATTTATGCTGGAACATACAACTGGTAGTGTAACTGAGTGGTCAACAAGCTTTGGGTTGATAAACCCAGCTGGACTGGCAACAAAGCATACAAGAAGTAGGGTTGGGAACTCTGGATAGTTAATAGAAGCATTGCTGGGTAGACAAAACTAGTGGCAACTTGACATTTGCTAGTGTTTACACAGCTGGCCATATGATGAGTAATTTTTGAAGCTAGGATCATTTATTCATTATCTGATCAAAAATCCAAGTTCTGCATAACAAACCTGAGAAAGCACTATTATGCACAAACTGAGACCACAAGCTATGAGTGAGCCTGCAGTAAGGAAATGACAAGTAAATATTCCAAGGATAGGGAATAAGTCCTCTATGTGACTACCTTATATACAAAACCTCATAGAATGCTATGTATTGTTACAATCCTCATTTTCTCTCACTATTTTTCTGGTTATTTTCATATTAATCTTATCTTATTTTTTTAACTTAGAACTTTTTTGCATCCATGGGAATTACATCCCTTATATACAGTATTATTTGGATAGACCCAACCATACTATGCCTTCCCCTTTTCTCTTACAGACTTCTTATCCATAAGGGGATAGGAACACATGTTTTTTTCATTCTTTTAAATTCCATTTCTTCTATGTTTTAGAAACATGCTTATTTAATTTCAGCATGCTTCCCTTCCATTTCATGGCAGTGCCATACTTCTTATGACTCAGGCTGACTCTTATCACACAGCCTTTATAGTATGATTTCATTTCTATTGACTGCCACACTTGACTATGTGTATTGTGTGATATGATCTACAGATATAGATCCAAGACACAAAGATATGCCTAAGTTCTAGCTGTCACTCTGCAGTAGACAGGAGACTGATAGAAATCCAGTAAGGTTTCAGTAAGTCTTGCTGCAGCCCTCACTTAGAAATAGCAGTGGAACCAAATACCACATAGATTAAATGTAGATTTAGTTAGGAAAATACTGTATATGGCAGTTATATTTATAGGGATCAGAAACACTGCTACTATCATAAAGAGAGGTCATAGGTAGATGGAAGACTGTCTGTAGGGTAAAGGGTTACAAGAGATAAGCATCAGTGGAGGAAGGTGAAGATCACACAGATAAAGGGGGTGCAATTGAAAATAGGATATAGTCTAAAGATAAGAAAGATAAGAATAATAGAAAAGATCATATCTGGTTAAGAGAGCATGGATGTATCACATCCATGTGGGATCTGTGGGCCACTTGGGTGCAGGTGTTGTCTTATCAAGTGGGATTGGTGGAGCTTGAATATTCCACCACTTAGGGACTGGATCACCCAAGGGTTCCTGTCACATATCATGTGGACTCTCCACAAAGGGCAACCCCCTTTCCTTCTGAAGGGGATAGACCATAGCTCAATGCCAACATTGCCACAGCTATGTATGGAGAGAACCTAGATATGAAACACCAGTTCTGGAATGGAGAAGTGGAGGGAGCCACTTGGGGAGAGGATCCAGCAGGCAAACCAGTGCCTGGATGGTGGAACATACAAGCCCCACCCATTCTCCTGGAGGAGACTGCACCTGCACCAGAGTGGCTCATGGATCCCATATGGATGTAATCACATCTATGCCCCTGTCTAGATGATGAACTTTCTTCTCCTTATCTTCTTTTCTATATGGGCTATTTTCCTTTCTGGATTGCACCTTTATCACCTGTGCAATCCTTCTCTTCCTTTATTCACACTTATTTCTACATACCCTTCACCCTGAGGATAGTCCCCCCCTTACCTATGATTGCTTTTTATGGTCATAGCAGTTCCCCTGTTTACTATAAATATGACTGCCTTATATAGTAAAATCTTAACTAGATCTATATTTAATCTATAAGGTATTTGGTTCACTGCTACTCCTGAGTGAGGAGCATAGCAAGACTTACCCAAACCTTATCAGTCTTCTATCAGTCTTCTATTTACTATTGAGTGACAGCTTGAACTAAGGCAATATCCTTGTACCACAGATCTGTACCCATAGATTGTGTCATAAAAGATCTAGTTGAACCAAGTTTACTCCTTATTCTACCAAGAAGAGTCTAGTGGGCCTCAATCCCCACTAGGAAAGATCTGCCACAATTAACTCCACTGCTAATCTCCCCTCTGAGAAAGAGGAACAACCTTAATATAATGATTTCTACTGCAACATCCCTATTCCTAATTCATCTCAAAGACTTTGAATCAGAGGAAGCTCTACAACTCCTAGCCATCATCACAACCCCCAACCCCATATCCATAGAGTCCATCATTGCCCTTTTCAAAGCCTGCCCACAACTCTGGTCCTTAACACAGAAATTGTTACAGCTGACAGGAATCCAACTCTTGTCCCACCTAATACTGTGACACAATCTACAGGTATAGATCCAAGACACAATGATATCCTAAGTTCAAGCTGTCACTTAACAGTGGACAGGAGACTGATAAAAGTCTGGTAAGGTTCTTGATAAGTCTTGCTGTAGCCCTTACTTAGGGATAGTAGTTGAACTAAATACCATATAGTGTTACGATGACACTTTTCCAAGCCTTCATTTCCTTATTTGTCAAGACATTCACATGGTCATGTGCTAGTCACATGCTTACAACCATGATCACATGCATGGTCACATGATCTTCATGACTATTTAACTTCAAGTCTTACTTTAAGCCCTATGGATTGCTAGTCAATTCTTAATACTCAAGACTTAGTATTTTTCTGCTATCATGGGAAATACTTACCATATTTATCCTTAGAAGGGGGATCCCTCTAATAATCCCAATTATGCCAAGTCACAACATGTGTTGTACATATGTTGTCCTCACCTATGCCTTATGTGTGCAGTATGCTGCCATATCTATTTCACAGAAGCATTGATTGCTTCTATTCTCATTGAAGATGCATGTTGAACATGCACCATACACAAGTATTTAATATCCAAAGGCTTCTTGCCTACAGGATACCTTATGCCTAAGAAGTATTGCCATGCACTGGTTTGCATTGCTCTTATATCATATTCAGGATCTAATCCCATTGGTGGATATAGTCCATCTCTTATCTATGACTCATCTTGACTCTAGATGGGTTAAGGGTATGCTTATGATTGGCTGCCACAAGTGGCACCACTTTCATTTCCTTTTATTATATTGATATATCTTAAGATTCATAGATATACACAAATACCTTAATACTTTAGAATATCTCTATTGGTTGTTTCTGTTATGGTAGAACCAAACATGTACATACAGTAGAGTAGTATATAAAGGCCAGGAAGCAGTGCTGGTATTCCCAGTTCTGTTCTCTTGGAGAATTTCCTATAGAGTCCAAGCTAGCCTTGGAGTATTCTCTCCTAGAGTTAACATGAAGTACATCTAAATTCCCCCATAAGCCTAAAGTAGGAACTCCTCCATTCTAATACCTATAGCTTTCATAGCTGATAGTGGCTCTGGTTGGTTGGTTAAAGACACAACTCTTTTAGGTTGTTTCACATAGATTAAATGTAGATCTAGTTAAGAAAACTACCATATAAGGCAGTCATATTTATAGGGGAAAGGGAACTACTATGATCATAACAGGCAGTTGTAGGTAGGTGAAGACTGTCCATAGAAGGTAGGTGGGGAATGGAATAGATCACACAGATGGGAGTGCGATCTAAAATGAAATAAGTCTGTAAAAAGATAAGTAAAACTCTAGTTGGAATCATATGATGGATGTGTCACATCCAAGTGGGATCAGTAGGCCACTCTGGTGCTGGTGCCATCCCTTCCAGTGAGATCAGTGGAGCTTATACATTCCACCACCCAGATACTGGATCACCCATCAGTTCCTCTCTCCAGGTAGCTCCCTCTGCTTCTCTATTCCAGAACTGATGTCTTATATCTAAGTTCCCTCTATACACAGCCATGCTGATGTTGGCATTGAGCCAAGGTCAATCCCCTTCAGAGGGAAAAGGAGTTGCCCTCCAGAGGTAGTCAACGTGGTGCATGACATTACCCCATCAATAAGGTCGATGAACCTTATCAATTTCATTCCAATCCATCATCCACCTAGTGAGATCCAGTCAGGTGGTGATCAGGGCAAAGATGTTGAGGGTGGCCTAGGGCGTCGACCTGACAGTAGGGACAGGTGTAGTAGGAGCAGGAGGGTCAGAGATGGTTGGGGTTTCCACATTGATAGCATTGATAAGTTTAGGGGATGGTAGGTGAAGTTGAGGAGATATTTCTGTTGAATGAGAATCAGCTGATGATAGGTCATCTAGGTCATCAAGGAGTGGATATGGGGTTGGGGGACAGGGTGGAAGGGAGAGGGAGCACTCTGGGAGGATTTTCTTTGACTTCCCCTTCAGATCTTTCTGTAGTCTCAGGGACCTTAACTTCCATAAGAGGTCTAGAGAGACAAATTGGGATGGGAAGAAGATTCTCTTGTTTCTTGCTATCTCTTGATTCTTCAGGAGTCTGTCTAGTCATCTCAACCTTAAACAGGAAACTGCTGCCATTAAGGAAGGTAAACTGTCCTGCAAGCTTGATGTCGACAATTCCTTGCTGTCCCATATTTCCAGATAGTTAGAGGTAGATTGGGTAGAGTTTTCCAAAGAAGGTGGAGGCTGGGAGTTGTTTGATGAAGTATCCTAATCCACAGAAATGAACACTGTCAAGAGTCTGAGCTCCTGCTGTGTGGAGATTTTCTGTGATTGCCTCAGTAATGTTTTCCAGTGTGTTCTCTTCAATAAGGAGTCTTGTGGAGATATAGCTTCTGTAGGTGTCTATGAGGAGAATGAGGGAGGATAGTTTTCACAGCTTGAGGTTTGCCTCTAATAAAGCCAATCCTTGAGGGTCATCTAAAATGGCAGCATAGACTAGTCTTCTATAGGATGGAGGGAGGATCTGGAGATTGAAGACATTCTTGATTAGGGTGAGGATAAGGGACATAAATAAAGAAGAAAATGGTGGCATGAGAGGAGAGATTGATGTCATTGGTGTAAAGATCGAAGGTGATTTGTATAATGAATCTTAGGGTGATTAGAATAGGAAGGGGGGTTATCTGTGAGGTACCCAGATAGGAAGAGAATGATTGATAAGAGGGAGGGGAATGGTGAATTAATATGGGTGGTGATAGGGACAATAATCGATTTTGCAGTAATAGGAGTGGGTTTTAATATGCTCCTGAGTATAGTGTTTTCTGTTATTGGGTATAAATATAAAGATGTATGAAAATCAGCAGGTGAACCTGGTTTGTTTGTTTTGTTTAAAGGAGAACTGGTAGAAGGGGCAGTATACTGTGGGTTGTTTCATTAGGGGATTTTGTGTTGTTTTTTATATGTGGTTAGCACTTTGTCAGCATAGGTAAAATTACTTTCTGGTTCCCAGGTGTTTTTAGTGGTAGAGTATCCTTTTCATTGAACTAAATAGAATTTCTGTCCAGATTGTCCTCAATGGTTGACTATTCATTTGATCTCATACTCTTCCTCATCACCTATGATCTCAGGTGGGGGAGGGGTGTCGGTGATCCCATATTTGTCATTTTAGACAAATGGGGTAAGTAAGGATACATGGAATATGTTATGGATCTTCCAGGTTGGGGGTAAACCCAATTGGTATATTACTGGTGAGAGTACTTTTATAATGGGAAAGGGTCCTTCCCTTTTTGGACCTAGTTTCCTAGATGAATAGGAGGTTTTAAGATTTTTATTAAATAGCCAGACTTTATTGCCTTTTTTCCAAGATTTGAACTTAGGGAATGTATGTGTAAATTGTTGGGCATTGGTGATTGTGGTTAATGCTTCATCCCTGGCCTTTTTCAATTTCTCAAGTTATATTTCCAAGGTGAGGTTGTGAGTTTTTCCTATTGGCAGATAAGCTCTGGGTTAGTAGCCCATCATGAGGTGGAATGTGGATTGTTTGGTTGCAGAGTGTATGGAGGAGTTGTGGTTGAATTCTGCCATGGGGAGTAGTTCGCTCCATAGTTCCTGTTATGATTTGTCCCTGGGACATAGCTGAGTACTACATGGACTACTCTTTTCCTGAACACTTGTTTTTTCTCATGACTTACACTGTTTTCTAGATGAGTCTATGTACCTTCTATGCAGATATACTCTGTTTCTCTTGACTCATCTAGTCTTTGTCATTCATGCTTACCCAATTTCCTTTTGTCATAGACTTTCCCTTTGATCCAATTATCTGATGTACATTTATCATGGATGAGTCATTCCTTATTTCTTATCTTGGTTCAACCCTTGACTCTTCTGACTCATCCATTCCATTATTATCCTGGCTCATCTATTCTTCCTGACTTAGCCCCTGATCTCAGATCACCTTCCATTCTTCTGGCTAAGTTAGCACTTCTTTGACATTTCATTGTATTCCTGGACATTCTGATGACTTGTCATTCTGACTCATCATCAGTCCACTTTACCCTGTTCCCTTTCTTGTACTACACAGCCGCTTTCCTTGGTCACTATATATAGCAGCTTCTTCTGTACCATTGTTCCCCATCTTAGACCTCCCTTTATAATGTCTTCCCTTCCATCACCCCTGTCATGACCTCTTGACATTCCTGTACTCCCCATACCAATGAATCCATTATTCGTCTCTATCACTGTCACCTGCTCATCTCAGGCATCTTATTGATCTTTTCATCTAAGTCATCGCCCTTCAGCAAGATTCTCCAATTCTATCGCCCTTCGTCATCTTGCTGAAGTTCCTTTATCTTGATCATTAGTGATGTTCCTTGGTCATACCTCCTTCATCACATCACCAATCCCTGTGCTCGCTGATGGCTCTCCTTCACCCTGATCTCCTGATGCCTCAGCCATCCCCTCCTTAGCACTATGGCAGTACCCTCTGCCCGATTAGTACTATGGTGATATCTATCGCCTTGTTCTTGACTTCTGGTGATGTCTCCTATACCCCTCGTCCATCACCAGATCCCTCCTTGTATCGACCTCTAGATACCTCCTTGATATCCGTCCTTGCTTCTACGGAGCTACCTGTCACCCCGTCATTGAGACTTACCTTGCCCTTTACCTGATATGGAACGCGGGACGTGAAGTCCAAGACGCTCGGCGATAAGCTGATCGAAGGCTCCTGTCGAAGGTCTGTAGCGCAAGCAAACGGCTAGGATGGATAGGTGGGCGGCAGTGGCCTCGTGATAGAGGATCAAGCGGTAGTTCAGGGTCTGCCTGAATAGAACTCTCTCGAGCAAGGGAAGACCATCCACCTTGCAAGGTACAGCGTAAATGCTTCATGTAAGATCGCATAGAATTTAGCTAGGGAGCTAACTATAATACAGGGGCGCTTATATACGTAAGTATCTGGGGATGGGAAGATACTCCTAAGTTGGATGGGGAATCCGATTAGGAGTAAGTCCATTCCTGTTTGGGAATGGAGAATGGAAAGCGTCCATATCGGGGAAACAATAAGGGATCTTGCACTGCCTTTGAAGGAAAGCGGAAGGGCAGTGCAAGGAACCGACTCCTAATTGAGGAGAAGGTTCAAACTCTATCTCTAAAGCAGATACGTCAAGCTCGGCAGAATAAGGAAAAAGGTAACATCGCCTCTCGGATGCTGTGTGGAGTAGGTATGGGCGAGGCGATGACTTGCCATAACTGAGAATGAGAATGCGTATCCTAGTCGAGATAGGAGAAGGGCCTGTCAGGGGCGAACTCTAAGTAAGAAAAGGGAAAGCGTAAGAAAGGAAAGGAGAAAGACAGGAGGAGAGCCTCCTCATAGGAAAGGGAACGGGCACTCAGCCCATAGCAGGAACTCTGCCAGTTCCTCGGCGTCCCAAGTGAACCACTCGGGGTTCCCAGGTGGAACATTTTCCTGGTTCTCCGGTAATGGAGGAGATGCGTTCCAGATATCTAGGGATTCCCCCCATGCTAGTCCACTAGCGAAATCGTCCTCGATGTCCATAGGTTGCTCGGTAGGGAAGAAAGAAAAAGACAGCACCTCCAACTCGTCGGAATATGGGGTTGGAGGCCTCACCCATCGTTCTGTAACATTACCTCATCCCTAGCCTTTGCAAGACTCTAGAAGGGCTACACTTGGACCTACCCAGTTTAAGCATAACAGTTCCTGTTGTCCTTGGCAGAATATTTGGAGGTAGGTTTCTAACTTCTGGTTTATCCATTCGGTCTCTCCATTGATTTATGGATGGTAGGCAGTTGATAGGGCTACTGTCACACACCATGTTGACTACCCCCAGAGGGCAACCCCTTTTCCTTCTGAAGGGGATTGGCCTTGGTTCAATGCCAATATCAGCATTGTGGCATATGGAGGGAACTTAGATATGAGACATCAATTCTGGAATGGAGAAGTGGAGGGAGCTACTTGGGGAGAGAAATCAATGGATGATCCAGTATCTGGGTGGTGGAATTTATAAGCTCCACCAATCCCACTGGAAGAGACAACACCAGTGCCAGAGTGGCCTACTGATCCTGCTTGGATGTGACTGCATCCATCATATGATTCCCATTAGAGTTTTACTTATCTTTTTACAGACTTATTTTGTTTCAGATTACACTCCCACCTGTGCAATCTATTCCATCCCCCACCTATGTTCATCTACCTTCTATGGACAGTTTTCACTTACCTACGATCACCTGTTATGGTCATAGTAGTCCCCTTTCTCCTATAAATATGACTGCCTTATACAGTAGCTTCCTTAACTAGATGTATGTTTAATCTACATGGTATTTGATTCAACTGCTATTCCTAAGTGAGGGCCACAGCAAGACTTACCAAGAACCTTACTGGACTTCTATCAGTCTCCTGTCTACTGTTAAGTGACAGCTTGAACTTAGGATATCTTTATGTCTTGGATCTATACCTGTAGATTGTGTCACAGCTATATTGTAATCAAGCAGTCTTGCTAGTTCCTTGGCAAATGCTGATGCAAATTGGGGTCTTCTATCTGATATGACTTTAGAATGTAGTCCAAAACATGGGAATACATATTTGAAAAATAAGGTTGTCACCCCTGCTGTGTTGATCATTTTGGTAGTTGGGATGAAAATAGCCCCCCAGCTAAGTCCGTGGTCCATCATGACCAAAATAGAGTCTGATCCCCTGAAAGGGGGTAGATTGATAATCATGTCCATGGAGATGGTGTGGAATGGGTATGGGCTGGAGACAGGAATAGAGTATAGAGATAGATGTGTGGGGTTATTGATGTTCTTGTTTTGTTGGCATATTGGACATCCCATGATGTATTTTCATGCAAATGAGGAGAGACCAGGCCACCAATAATCTTGAGAGAGGAGTTGGATGGTCCTATGTTGTCCTCCATGTCCCCCTGCAGCAGAGGAGTGGATATTTGTGACTAATTCTTTCTGGGTCTCCAGGAGAATATATAGTCTATTATGAAAGAATAATTGTCCTTGTTTGTAAGACCAATCTGTGGGGTGGAAGTTGTCAAGTATGCAGTTTTCTTTTGACATGCATTGAAGGGTAGTCAGCACCAGCAGGTCCTTCTCCATGGATTGTTTGATCTTGTCCCTGAGGGCTAGATCTATCTTGTTGACAAACATTTCCTCAGTTAGGAGCTGTAGTTGGGCATTATCATTAGTTATGTCTGGATTTGGTAATCAGGACAGGGCATTGGCTGATCCCATTTGTATTCCTGGGAGATGATGGAATATTAGATCATGCTCTTGAAGAAAGAGTTGCCATTGTGTGTGTCTTTGTGATAACTTCCTAGCTTCCTTGAAGTATAGGAGGTTCTTGTGATTGGTAAGAAGGGTTATGGAGTATTGTGTTCTGGTGAGGTAGTGTCTCCATTCATCTAATGCATGTATTACCTCTAACAATTCTTTATCATAGATATCATAGTTTTGTTCTGCTGGTGATAGTGTGCTGGATCTGTATATGCATGGGTATAGTTCTCTGTTTATATCCTTCTGCATAAGTACTCCTTCTGTTCCTATTAACAAGGCATTAGTCATGATGAAGAAGGGTTTTGTTGGGTCTGATATGGAAAGAATTGGTTGGTGAAGAAATTGTTTTTGTAGGCTTCAGAAGGCCTTTTCCTGGTCCTCCCCCCAGTGCCATTTAGGTCCTAGATGGCAGCCACACCTGGTCGAAAAAACCCGGGTCTGGACTCAGTGGCACCTTGATGCAGAACGCGGGACATAAAGCCCGAGACGTTCGGCGATTAGCTGATCGAAGGCTCTGGTGGCTGGTCCATACCATAGGCAAACGGCGAGGACAGATAGGCGGGCGGCGGCGGCCTCGTGATAGAGGATCAAGTGGTAGTTCAGGGTCTGCCTGAATAGAACTCTCTCGAGCAAGGGGAATTCATCCACCTTGCAAGGTACAGCATAAACGCTTCATGTAAGATTGCGTAGAATTTAGCTAGAGAGCTAACTATAATACAAAGGCGCTTATATACGTAACTGATGGTGATGGGAAGATATTCCCATTCGGATTAGGAATCCGAATGTGGAATAGGTCCAGCTCCACTTTGGAGTTGGAGAATGGAAAGCGTCCGAAAGTAGGTGAACAATTAAGAAGCTCGCACTGCCTATGGATAGAAAGGGAAGGGCAGTGCGAGGAACCTCCCCTAATTGAGGAGAAGGTTCGAACTCTACCTCTAAAGCGGATATATCAAACTCAGCGGAGTAAAGGAAGAGATAACATCGCCTCTTGGATGCTGTGTGGAGTAGGTATGGGTGAGGTGATGACTTGCCATAACTGAGAGTGAGAGAGTATATTCTAGTCGAGATAGGAGAAGGGCCCGTCAGGGGCGAACTCTAAGTAAGAAAGGGGAGGGCGTAAGAAAGGAAGAAAGGAAAGAAGGGAAACAGGAGGAGAGCCTCCTCATAGGAAAGGGAAAGGGCATTCCGCCCAGAGTAGGAAGTCTGCTAACTCCTCAGCATCCCATGTAAACCACTTGGGGTTCCCTGGGGGAACGTTCTCCTGGTTCTCCAGCAGCGGAGGAGATGCGTTCCATACCTCTAGGGATTCCCCCCACGCTAGTCTGCTAGCGAAGTCCTCGTCGATG
>JBBPJU010001120.1:0-13992 GCA_038088875.1 Austroboletus festivus
CGAGGCAAAAGTTGCCACAGCTCAGGAAATAGAATTCACAGAAGAACAAGAAGCTGATACTAGACCTGACAGGCGTGATACCGAAGTGTCTTTGGACATTAAAGATGTCAAAGCTGTAGAGAGGATACTCGGCCTCGGCAATCTTGCCAGTGATGAACGGCCTGAAAATAGGTCGTCATCACCTTGCTTTTACCATGGATTAGAAAAACTCACTTTCCAAGAGCAAATCTCTGACTCTGATGAAAGCAAAATTCACCTCCTCATGACCCAATCCAATCTAACGCTCCGTGCAAAAGACTGGTCCTGGCCCCTCCTTTTTGGCACCCCTCCATCGAACCAAGTCTTCTATCTAATCCACCGACATCTGGAAAGCATTATCAATGACGGTTACAATGGTACCAAGGGTTAACCATTTCATTAGTACCTTGGCATCGTGTATAGCACATACATACCACGTTACGAATGTCGTCTGATTTACTTATTACCAAAACCCGAGAAGCAATTTTTTGGTGTCGTCATACTTGCATGTAGCCATTCATGTCGTGTCTGTGTTTTCGAGTCTTTGTTCATCACCTCAGGATTAAAGGTGCCATGCTCGTGTTGTGTCGTTGCCACTCTAAGCGGTGCGGACATGGCAAAGAAACGTCAGTGACTTATGTCGAAAAAAAAAGGAAAGGTGTACGAGAATGGCTAAGAGATCATGTGGTAATTATACTTGCCACTTTGGTTCTAGGATCTATACCGTAAAATACGACTAGTGCTCTCGTCCCAACGGTTACGCATTCCCTAATAGCAAATAAAGACTCGATTTTCCAGGAAAATAATGCTCAAGAACTTGAAAAAATGTTGCACCAATTCATTCCGCATCCGAGCAAGTATTTTATATAAAAATGATTTTCTATGTTACCGAATAAGTCCTCGACTCTTGATTTCTCTGGTATAGTTTGCTCACTAACGGGAGCTGTGCTCGCCGAACAGGATCGCTCCGTAGAATGGGGTGCCGGATGAACACTGTCACGCTACAAGCGTCACTTGCGGGCACGGCGAGCTCAAACTCGAAAGCACATACGAGCCCAAAGGGGATTGCTTTGAGCCTTTTGGGAGCCACGGAAATGAATTGGCGGTGATCAATGTTGGTACGTGTAGCTATACATGACAGGTTGGACTTACTCGACAAGGGAGAAACGGTAGTCGATACATGCTCTCAACCACCCATAAATATTAGCAGGTGACTCGGGATACCACATCGGGTACATTTCTCCACAACTCTGGTCTTTGTCTGCGCCACCGATTTATTAGTACTTGCATGCGAGGGAGGGACAAAGAAGTGCCAACAGAGCCTTAGATTGGTTCAGTGGCAGCACTGGCGTGATGGTATGGTCGCCCCTGCCACTGATCGTTAACTTCGCTGATGGTGACTTAACATCTACCTCGTCGGTTGGCAAGAGAATGCACGACGTACCTGATAGTGGCACAGGTGGCGCCATACCTGTCAACATATTGCTTCTCTTCTTTGTGAGCTTTGAACACAAGTGAGGATGTTCGGGAAGAAGAGATATTTATAAGATGCTCGAATTGTAAATATAAAGGCTATTCACTATCATATCCTTTGGCTGTCTACGCTCCGGTTGGGCCTGTTCTACTGGGCCCGCGAGGGATGGTATCTAAAATGAACGGTGTAATTGAGCGCAGGTACTGGGATTGGGTGAATAGGCTTAATTGTACAAAAAGAAGCGTGTGCTTTACATACGTGCATTGTTAGGAAAGCTGTAGAGGCTTCTTGAGATATTGTTCACCAAACATTGCTTGTCGATCAGTGGAATTTATCTGCTCTTGTTTCAAATTGGATTATACCTCGTCACACTATCCGTACATCAAAGGCATGAGTAGAAGTGTACTCAATAGCAAAATGTCAATTAGACCATGAACACCTTGAGATTGGTGGGGTAGTACCGTACCCACGCTATAGTTGCACTCAATTACTCGCTGAAGGACAAACTACATTGAGGAAACGATGCGATCAAAAGCACTCTGAATGCGTAGTCGTGAATTCGGGTTCATGCTAGGCGCTCGTGACAATGACGACCTTGTCAGGTGTGTTAGGGGGTCTGACTTTGGTTTTCTGGGCATGTTGGCATTTCCGAGGCTGTCAAGAATCGCTCGAGATGGGCGTGGTGAGAGTCTTAGTAACAAGACAAACTTTGAAGCTGATCGATATCGTGGGTGGAGAGACTCGGCACCTTTCATTTGAGGGGGCTGGCTTCCATTGCGCCAGTTAAAGGATCCCTGACGAACCTCAATCTTACCAGGGAGTGGATGGGCAGGCCTTGCCCACCGACAGCAACTACCCTGCAGTACGCGATATAGAAATATTAATCCGACGGGTTCTTGTGGTGTCATAGACTTCAATGGCAACCGGGCGTGGTAGCGAACACGATCTACTGCGATGTTTCGTTTTCAAAGTAAGTGTTGGACCTAAGCATGTAAACAATCAAAACCCTCGGAAAGTCCATGCTAGGTGTGGCACAGAGAACGTACATCGACGGCTGAGTGTCGTAGGATAGGCAAGAGTAAGCGCTTAGAGATGGCACTGACCAGGATAGCTTCAAGAATTCTCTGGTAACGAAGCCTTAGGTGGATCCTCAAATTCCGCTTGATACTGTTACATGGTCGACGTAGGTTACATAAATTTATGAATGTGTCCAGCACACGTCCTGGTACAAGCCGGGTACATACGCGTGGGAGATGCCAAAGCTTCGCGATACTGCACATTTTTGCAGTGTCGCACATCGTTATCGAGAGTAACCGGCTGGATGTAAAGCCTTAGACGAGAATACACCCAAGGAACACGAAGGAAAGAGTGAGATTGTCGAGAACAGATTTACTGTCGTATGCACGATAGTGGATGAGTAGCGAGATTAGTCAGAGTCTCAAGAAATGACATACGTGCATCAAAAGTCAAGCCACCGAGGTTCGTCAGTGGTTTCCAACAATCTCTTCAGCTTCTGAACCTTAGCGTATAACACTGCTTTGTTCTTCGAGTCTTTCATAGGACGCCCAAAGTTCTTTGCGATGAAAACCACGAGAGCCACACCTGGCAACCCGCCAGTGGAGAACTCCACGTATGCGTATTCCTCATCCTTTTTGATTTCATCATGCAGGAGTTCGGCACTAGAAACCATGCAACCAAATCCGCTTCTTTCTTCCGAAGGGATGATGTTGTGTTTCCGACCAAATTCCATGAGCCAGTCGTGACGAACGGGATAGCCAAATACCATTCTATCCCTCCAGGGCATTGGAACACGAAAGGAAGGGGGGGGAACAGTCGCTGATGCGGATTCGGACCTTAGAAAATCCACGAGTCAGTTAGACCTGTTGCGAGGGTTGAATCGTCCCGACGTACACCATTCGTGGATGCAAATTCTTGGTTCTGTAGTTTAGCGGCCAATCCACTCTTTATAGATAGAAATAGAAAACAAACAGTAATTACGTGATCTGGTTCATGGACAATTGCTTGCCAGCTTTTCATTGACTCCCGTCTCAACCCCAGTGATAGTATTTATTCACGGTTTCTTTGTAGGAAGTTATGTGATCTGATTCAACTGCCCACCAGTGTTCGGGTTATAAATTTACCCTAGCTAATGATGGTTATCGCACTACCACTTGGCTATTCCGTTGATTTCCACTCTCCATCCTGACAGACATGATCTAGTCAGTTCGCCTATTCGATATGGAACACAAATCTAGTCCTGTTAAAAATCCAGGCTCCCGCTTTATTGTGAGTCAAGTTTTGATTGTTAGAGGTTCCGCAAAGCCAGACCCGGGCCGAAATGGATCGAGTTATGATACACCTATTTGGCAGACTAGATAGTTGGCTATCACCTTGGAAGTTTCACTGTTGCGTTTCAGTCTGACAACAATTATTTTATTGTTCTCCCAATCTGATTGCGACGAGGAGGTCCCACAGTGGATAATGTGGCCCCTGGACGCTCATATAACGCTGAAGGATATCTCCATAGGATATCATCATTATTCTATATGTCACCTCCGAGTCATAATGCCAACCGCAATTCCAACCCTCACTCAGACTTTGTACTGCCAGCCTGGTTGACGACACCAACTCATCGTCACAGTTGCCTCCTATCTATCGCATCTGCGTATAGTCGTACATGGAACCCACGCAACCTCGAGTACCCATGGTACGAACCATGGGCACATATCCTACATGCCTTGGTGGCCGACATTCCCTCCCTTGCGGTGGCACCGCAATTCTACCTATGGCATTATCATAGTCCAGCACAAGGAGACTACCATATAGAACCTCCTCTCACTCAAAATGGAGACGATTGGACTGAGTTTGAAGAGGCTAACACCACTGTCGATTCTATGAAAACCATTCATGTTCCAAGTCATCGCAATAGATATCAGGTGGTTGATTTCGCCATTACCCGCAAGGTGTCGAGAGACTCAGACAAGTTCGTTCCTGCGCCATCTAAACACACACCTCAATTCTATTTGTCACGCAAAGTGGAATATCAGGGCATTCCAATCCTGTGTGAAGTAAAGCGGGGGGGTACGTACAATGTTTTTACTACGGCCACCTCGATGCTGTCGTTATTCTTACGTGAAATTTCCGTTGCAGCCCCACGTACATCCGACTTCTGTGCCAGCCTGACAGTTGCCCGACTCAACCTGGCGAAGGCAAGCAAGCAACTTGTTAGACAAGCTTATCATCTGTTCGAAATGTATCCGCATCAAGAAGAAGTCTTGCTTGTTGCTATTTCAGGACACTGGTGGTCCTACTATCTGTTACCTTGCAACGAGGCGGAAATTGCCACGGCTGGGGAAATAGAAGTCACAGAAGAACAAGAAGCTAATACCGCACCTGACAATCTTGATGCCGAAATGTCTTCAGACGCTGAAAATGAGGTTGTGGATAGGATTGTTGGGCACGGAAATTTTGCCAGTGATAGACAGCTTGAAAATCGGTCGTCGTCTCCTTGTTTCTACCATGGATTGGAGAAAGTCACTTTCCAAGAGCAAATATTTGACTCGGATGAAAATAAAATTCACCTCCTCATGACTCAATCCAATTTAACACTCCGTGCAAAAGACTGGTCCTGGCCCCTCCTTTTCGGTACTCCGCCCTCGAACCAAGTCTTCTGTCTAATTCACCAGCATCTGGAAAACATTATCAATGACGGTTACAATGGTACGAAGGGTTAGCCATTTTGCGCTTTCATACGGCAACACCTTGACATAACATACTACGTTGCGATGTCGTTCCATTTACTCTCGGGAAGCATTTTTGGTGCCGTTTACATTTTTAATATGGCCACTCATATTGCTCCCTGTTGCACTATGTATGTAGTATTTAGGTGGGATCCTCGATTGCGCCAAGTACTCCATTCTGCACGTCCGATGACACACTCAGACTGCTGAAATAGCGCGAATATCGTTTAGATTTGACAGGGTCATGGGCAATTTTAACCTTTTTGACTTTTGACGACCGAGTTCGCGATGAAGTGCGCGATTTCCACTTTGAAGTCGATTTTGAAGCGGAGGTTAGTGTCGGTTTTGGTGATGGGGCGGCGATGACGACGGTGGATTGGAACAAGACACCTTGGCTGCTGCCTTTGCAGCTTTGCGTGCTACAACTGCACTCATCACCGAGCAAACGTAGATAATAATAATAAAAATTAGGGCAAGTTCGACCTGTTCCAAAATTATCGGTCTAACCCTGTTTCTTGTTATTCAAACTTGGTGGCCTTCCGTTGTTCGTTCAAGCTATCAGTACTACAAAGATTCACTACTGCACAGAAACAAAACTAAGCAGATCTTTCCTACAACTTTGTACTTGTGTGTTGAATATGTGTGCATAGTATGCGCATGTCGTGGACTATACCTATCCTCCTCATCTCCAGACCTCACGCCTTCTGGTATGGTCTGATAACCAACGGGAGCTGTGGCTCGTGCGTCGGATCATCCCTTAGAACAAGACGCCGCGCAATGGCTGTCCAACCATACTGTTCGCTAGCGGGTACTGCCAACTCGAAATCGAAGGCGCAAGCAAGGCAAGACAAGATCGCCTTCACCCTATTTTTGGATCAAGAAAATCCACTAATCAGAACGTGGAATGTCAAAGTACGCAGTGGGTTGATTCAGACGCGCTGGAAGACCGTGAACCGATAACCGATACACGCTCTCGGTCCGTTGCTGAAAGTTAACAAGTGAGCCCACCGGGAAGCTGGGAGCCTGACAGCCTCAGGCATGTGGTTCCATCGTTCCGGTCTGTTTCCATACGTTTTCTGTAGATAGATTGAAATGTGTAGTGGCGTGCTCGCTGTACCGATGCTATAGATACCTCAACCAGATGTCCACCACCAGTCCAGCCCGCTGAAGGATGAACTGCGCTTAAAAAGTGACGCGATCAAGGCCGCTCTGAACGTATACCAATGAACTCGAGATCATCTCACAAGGGTTCGTGACAATGACGGCCTCATCAGGTGTGTTAGAAAGCTTGGCTTTGGTTTTTCGGGTATATTGGCGCTTATGAAGTTGTCAAGATCGTGCCTAGTGGGAGTGGTAACGAGACAAACCTTGAAGTTTATCATCATCATGGGTGGAGAGGGCGTTGACGCCCTTCATTTGGAGGGGTTGGCTTTCATTGCGCGGGTTAAAGGATCGGACAAATCTCATGGGCGCACCTTGCTCGCCAACAATAGCTACCCCGCAGTATACGATATAAAAATACTAATTCAGGTTCTTGTTGTACGATCGGCTTCAATGGAAGCGGGGCGTGATGGAGAACACGGTTGATTACGATATTTCGTTTCCAGAGCAAGCGTTTGACCTGAGCGTGCAAACAATTAGAACCCTCGAGAAGTCCATGCTAGATGTGGTATCGAGAATGTACGCCGACGGCTGAATGTTGTAGAATGGGCAAGAATGAGTGATTAGAGATGGCAGAAGCATTACCAACTGGGGTAGCTTCAAAAATTCGCATTCTCGAGAACAAAGGTTTTTATGGAAAGCAACGAGCGAGGTTTCTTCAATGGTGAAAACCCCTAGGTAGAACCCTCAAATTCTGCTAGATATTGTTACATGGGTGATGTGGGTTACATAAATTCATGAACATGTTTGGTACGTCCAACGCACATTCTGGTACAAGCTGAGTACATACGTGTGGGAGATACCAACGTTCCGCAATGTCGAAGATCTTGCAGCATCGCATATCGCCGTCGAGAGTAACCGACTGTAAGCAAAGCTTTGGTAACAGACGGGAGTACACCCAAAGAACATGAGTGAAAGAGTGAGACTGTCGAAGGGACATATTTACTGTCACATGCGCATTACTGAGTAAGCGGGGGGATTGTAAGGTCTCAAGGAAGGACATACGTATATCAAAAGTCAAGCCACCGAGGTTCGTCGGTGGTTTCCAATAGTTTCTTTAGCTTCTGAGCCTTGGCATATAGGACTGCCTTGTTCTTTGAGTCTTTGATGGGACGTCCAAAGTTTTTTGCGATGTAAACCAGGAGAGCCACACCTGGCAGCCCGCCTCCTGTAGAGAACCGGACGCAAGCATATTCGTCATCCTTTTTGATCTCATCATGCAGAAGCTCTGCACTGGAAAATATGCAGCCGGATCCACTCCTTTCTTCCGAAGGGATAATATCATGTTTCCGACCAAATTCCATGAGCCAGTCGTAGCGAACGGGATAACCAAACACCATTCTATCTCTGCTGGGCATTGGAACGCGAAAGGAAGGGGGAGGGAGGGATAGCAGTGTCGATTCAGACCTTCGAAAATCTACAAGTTAGTTGGGTTTTCTGCAAGGAGTAGATCATCTCAACGTATGCCATTCGTAGGTGTCGGTTTTTGGTTCGGTTGTTTAACTCCATCTACATTTATAGTAATTACGTGATCTGGTTCATGGACAATTGCTTGCCAGCTTTCCATTAACTCGCATTTAGGCCTGATAGTATTTATTTCACTGTTTTATAGGAAGTTATGTGATCTGATTCGCCTGCCTACCAGCGCCCGGGTTATGAATCACCCTAGCTAATGATAGACATCGTACTACCAGTTGGCTATTCCACTGGTTTCCACTTTCCATCCTGATAGCATTTGCTTTCATTGCTCCACCAATTGGTATATATTCGGATCTGGTCAGTCCGCCTATTCAGTATTGTACTCAGATCTAGTCCCGTTGATAATCCGGACTCGCACTTCTTTGCGGGCCGGGTTTTGATCGTCAGAGGTTCCGCAAGGGCCGAAAGGGATCGAGTTATGATATACCTATTTGGCAGACCGTGGGCCGCACGTAACAAGTATAATGGGGGATCGGTTATCACCTGGATGTGTCACTCCTGCGTTTCAGTCTGACAACAGTTATCGGATTGTGATGAGAACGGCCCATAGTGGACAATGCGGCCCTTGAATGCCCATATAACGCTGAAGTTGTGTCCATAGGATATCATCATCGCCCTACATGGATCCTCCGAATTGCAATGTCAACTGCAATCCCAACCCTCATACGGACTTTGTGCTGCCGGCCTGGTTGACGACACCAACCCATCGTCACAGTTGCCTCCTATCTATCGCGTCTGCGTATAGCCGCATGTGGAACCCACGCAACCTCGAGTACCCATGGTACGAACCATGGACACATATTCTACAAGCCTTGGTGGCCGACATTCCCTCCCTTGCGGTAGCGCCACAATTTTATCTGTGGCATTATCGCAGTCCAGCACAAGGAGACTACCATATAACGCCTCCCACTCAAGACGAAGACGATTGGACAGAGTTTGAAGAGGCCAACACCGCTGTTGATTCCATCAAGACAATCCACGTTCCGAGCCATCGCAACAGATATCAAGTAGCTGATTTCGCTATTACCCGCAAGGTGTCGAGGGGCTCGGAGAAGCTCGTTCCTGCACCATCTAAACGTGCACCTCAGTTCTATTTATCACGCAAGGTGGAATATCAGGGCATTCCGATTTTGTGCGAGGTGAAGCGGGGGGGTGCGTATAATGTTCTCGTCCACCTGACAGTGGCAATATTTTTACGTGGAATTTTGCTGCAGCTCCTCGTACATCCGACTTCTGTGCCAGCTTAACAGTTGCCCGACTCAACCTGAACGAGGCGAGCAAACAACTGGTTAGACAAGCTTATCACCTATTTGAAATGTATCCGCACCAGGAAGAAGTCTTGCTCATTGCCATTTCAGGATTTTGGTGGTCCTACTACCTTTTTACCCTGCAGCGAGGCGAAAATTGCCACAGCTCAGGAAATAGAATATACGGAAGAACAGGAAGCTGATACTGCACCTGACAAGCTTGATACAAAAATGTCTTTGGACATCGAAGATGAGGTTGTGGACGGGATTGTCGGGCCCGGCAATCTTGCCAGTGATGAACAGCTTGGCCGGTTGTTGCCTTCTTGTTTCTACCGTGGATTAGAGAGTGTTACTTTTCAAGAACAGATCTCTGACTCTGATGAAAACAAAATCCACCTCCTTATGACCCAATCCAATCCAACAGTCCGTTCGAAAGGCTGGTCTTGGCCCATCCTTTTTGGTACCCCTCCATCGAACCAAGTCCTCTATTTAATCCACCAGCATCTGGAAAACATTATCAGTGATGGTTACAACGGTGCTAAGGGCTAACTTTTTCGCTAATAGTACCTTGGCATCATATAAAGTACATACATACTCAGAAAGCCTTTTTTTGGTGTCATCATATTTACATGTAGCCATTTATGTCGTTTGTGTTTTCAAACGCAGCAAAGAAACATCAAGATCTACAGTATACCGTAAAATACGACTAGTACAATGCTACGATGATGCAAATGACGATACCGTTCTACAACACATTGATATTCTACATCAACCCCCCCGTCGAGCATTCATCACTTCCTGCATGGCCATCCACACACCTCTATCCACCTCTACGTGCCCAGCACCACGACCACGACCATGACTGCTCTGCATCCGACCTCGCCGTCCGCCCTTGCCGCTCTCCTCCGAATCTACCGTCGTCCGTGATCTCGATCCCAACCCTGACGCCTGCTTTGCCAGATGCTTCACCTCTGCAAACTCGTCCGTTGCCTGCGCTCGCAAAAACGCGGCACTCTTGGCCCGATGCACCAAACAATCTGGTCGTTGATACCCCTGCATCTCCACCACAGCCCCCTCATCCTCGCCCTCGCCCACCTCCATCGGCCGCCCATCCCGCCACAACGAACCCCCGGTCCGTTCCAACGTCTTCCTCATATCCAAACTCTCCCCGGGCGGAATTGCCACCGGATGTGATGGCGTCTCGCACGTCATATCTACCTCCTTTCTCAACACCTCGTCCACATCTACCGCCGAAAAGAAGGCCACGCCTTGTGGCAAATCGTCCATGCCCAGCCGAAATGCAAACAGACACCGCGTCCACAGGTTGGCGATCTGCAGCGCCAGCGCGGCACGGTACTTGTCTGCCTCGGAGACCATGTATCGGAGCTCGTCGTGTACGGATATGAGAAAACGAGCGTTGATGTCGTATGTCCGGGTAAGGTGGTCCATGGCGACAAGCAAGAGGTGGAGGTAGTCTACCCCTGACGACTGGACGACCCAGTTGATCCGCGACGTCATGTAATCTGATCCAAACTCGGTCGGGAGATTATCCTTGGAGAGCGCCGCTGTAATTCCACATCCCAACGCGGGCGTTTGAGGACGATCCGACAGCGCAATCTCTTCCAACTTGTTGAACACGAAACTCTCCGTCCCGCCAAACCAAAACTTGCCGCCAAACAGATCCGGCCGGTGCGTGTTTTTTCCCTTGGTCGACGCATACAGGTTCTCGGCCAGCCTTTTCGCTTCCTCGGGTTGCATCGCCGTGTTGGATTGCAAGAGCAACAGCATGGCATGCTTCATCCCAGCGCCGTAGATACGCGAGTAATTGAATACTTTGGCCTGGTCGCGAGAGATCCCCAGAATGCTTGCCGTCTTGGAGTGCAAGTCCGTCCCCGCAGCCTTGGTCCCCTCGAGCGTCATCCAACCAATCGCAGTTGCCCCGTGCAGACCAAACTGCGCATCACCCATACAACTCGATATCCAAAGTTCCTCCGAATCGACGTCAGCCCCAACGATAGCATATCCTGGGGGAGCGCGAACCATTGCCTTGAGTTCGGACCCGACGCGGTTCTTTTTGGCGTTGCTCGCCGTTAACCACGTCTTCTCGATCGCACGACGCGTGACGGTACCCATGGTGATCACCTGTGGAATGATCATACCCCATTTGTGCTCCTTTGACGGCGCAAACTGCATATCGACCTGGTCGTCCTGCCACACGACCATCTGGTTCATGATCCGATCGCGCGCACTGATCCAGTAGCTGCACTGGGCATTCATGTCCAATGCATCTTTAGCGTCGTCCCCAGGACTTGTCAAGGTTCCGTCTTGGGCGTATTTCATAAATGTCTTGGAGAGCGGGCTTCCGACGTTGGCGCTTTCGCCATCCTTGTGTGGGAGTTTGTAAAACACGAAACGGCGCTCACCCTCATCCTGCGTCATCTCGCATAATGCTTCGTCGGCCGAGTCAGAAAATACGAGCGGTTGCGCACGTGTGGAGAACTCGACCGCGCTAGGAACCCTAAACGTCCACCCATGTTCCCTGGAATGAAAAAGAGGGTGGCCCATCCACGACAAGCGAAGGAGGATAGGCGAAATACGGTTTCGTACAGTGATGTCTAGGGTGCCGGGAGGCAAGTCTTTCTTTGGCTTCGCAAGGTCCCAATACCACTTTGGCCATACAACTGGGGGCTTGGATATTTTACGGTTCGAGGCCCGGGGTGACTTTGTGCGAGGAGAGGAAGAGGCGAGGACGGGTTTCCAATCCAATTGTCGTAAAAAAGTATCTTGTTCGTAATCGTCGTGTGCAAGCGACTTTGCTAGGTTGATGATGCGAGATTCCAGTTCGGGTGTATGGTCTCCGCTGGCAATGGCGAGAGCCAAAGATGCGTCCGACGCGGTCATGCGACCGTCCTTGAGGTACGGAATACCGTGCGTTGGCCCAAGAACGGTCAGAACCTTTTTGATGCCTGCGCTGGGAAGTTTGGTCACTTGACCGTCGCGAATGAAGTGCCATTTTTCCTGCGTCGTATATAGCAATGGATGACCATCAAAAGATAATTTGAGTAGAATTGGCAGTACGCGGTTCACGCTTCCAGCGCTAAAAACCCCGTCCCTGAGTAAATCGCGCAACCAGGCGGGCTGTTTGTCCGCAGACGACCGAGTAGGGACTACAGGTTCTAGATCCTGTAATCCATTAGCCCTAGAATGTGCATAAAAGGGGAAAACAACGTACGTCGTCATACACGCCCCTGGACTTCTTTGCGACTTTCGGAGTCCAATCGAGTTGGCAAAACCAAGGATCGTCCCTCCAAGCGTCGTCTTCCATCATGTTCTTGGCCTGGACCGCAAGATCCACGAGGTGTTTCTTGACTTTGCCTTCCAATTCTTGGTACGTCCGTTCTGCGTTACGCAAATACTCTTCCCACGATTCGTTGACTGTCAAGAAACTTGTACCCATTGCAAGGACACCAGCAAATGAGACTGGGCTTGGACAGCGCTCCAAGAACGCCGGGAGGACTTGCGTGTAGACCTGATGGGTCACGTCGACGTCCTCGACACAATATCCAAGGTAATCTTGAATGTCGGCCCAAATCGCCTCTCTTGAGCATGTCATAAAATCCCCGCGAATCTCCTTGTTGGGATCGATGTCGCAATAGAGCTTGGCCACGTCCGCCAAGGCATTGGCAGACGTGAGATCCTCCCACCGTCGTTGAGAGAGTTCAGCGTCGGCCACGTCCGCATCATCTTCTTGAAGCTGAGGCAGACTCTCCTCAATCTCGGCACGTAGACGTCGGAGCTGAGCACGGCGTGCAGTGTCGACCTCGGACTCTGCCTGCGATTCGGCATGGCGCATCATCTCGAGCGCCGCTTCGACAGCCTCGGCGCGCTGTTCGACACGTGCAACTTTGGCTTTGCGGTGTTTCATCCACGCCGGACGCTGATGTGACGATATGCCGTTTACGGCAACGTGTAGGGACATGGTGTCCAAGAATCGCGTCTGTGTGCCGTGCAGACTGTACTCCTCGAGGATCCGCTGCCGATCATACGAGACGTTGTGTCCAACGATGACGCGCTGGGCTTTAGGGTCGCCAAACGGAATCAAATGCTGCACTTGCTCCGTCTCCCCGAGAAGCCATGGAGATATCCAGCAGTACCACGCATTCTTGGACGCAGCACAAGCAAGGACGGCGTACGGGTGGTAAGGGGGCATCGTCTCGACGTCGAACACGAGCATCTCCTCTGGTTGACCGTCATGCTCGGGGTATGCGACATGCTCGCTGTAACTCGAACCGTCCGGTAAATGATAGTATTTAGTCCAACCTGATTGGACGTCGAAATAATCCGGCTTGGGAGGCAACGAGTCCTGCGCGAGGTGCTTGGCGAGAGATAGCCAGGGTTCGGCAGAACGTTGACCGATGCGGTAAAAGTGCTCGTCAATGTCAGCACCTTGGAGTGGGGGGAGGGTGAACCCCGTATCGGGGAGAATAGACCCATGCTTGGGGTCGAGACCGTGCATGCAAAGGTGATCGCGTGCGACCTGGATAAAGGCCGGTTCGGGCGAAGGGAAAGTGGCTTGATTGAAGATTTGGGCGTGAAGCTGACGCGAGAGCATTTGCACGCCCAGCTCATTGCGTTTAACAGCACTCTCTTGATATGGAAAAAGAAAGATCAATCGAGTACCGTCAATATCTATATGAGACTTGCCAGTGTCTTTATCCCTCTCCGTCTTTTGTTTCCTAGGACTCTGGCTCGCTGACGCTTTGCCTTTTTGGGGCTCATTTTGGTGAGGTTTTTTTTTCTCTGATTTGTGTCGTTGTATGAGTGGCGAAGGTGGAACATGCAGTTGGCGAGCGAGCAAGTGGGTCCTTCGCAC
>JBBPJU010001121.1:0-13975 GCA_038088875.1 Austroboletus festivus
TCCGTATCCAGCGCCCGTGCGATGAGTTCGTCTTGTGTTGGTAGTCTCGAGGCAATTTTCGTCTTTTTGGGAATCGCAGCCTTCGTGGGCACATTGTGTGAGCAAGAATGCGCCGCGAACGTACGAGAGAACGTCACGGACCCGCTTTACCTCGGCGTCCTTTATACGATTTACCGTCGCCGACGTATTCATGATAGTATGGCGCCTCTGACTCTGTCTCTTTGCACCCAATGTCGTTGTGCTGCTTTCAACGACTTGCCCCGTTTCGGCATTCACAGCGATACCAAGGGAGACACGGCGCTTTGGTTTTGGGGGCTTGGACCTTGTCTGTGTTGCCACTTCAGGGTTGAATGTTACCCGCTGACGTGCATGGGCCACAGCAGTCGCTTTTTCCACCCGTGCACGGGCTGTCTACGGGCAAGAAATAAGGCGGGTGGAGGGAAAAATATTGATTACAAGATAAAACGCACCTTGCGATCCCTCCGTTCCTCCTCTCTCACCGCTCGATCTTCCTCGTCCATATCCTCTTGTGGCGCCTCCTCGTCCGTACTCACAAAATCTGATTCAAACACGTCCTCCTCCTCTACCCGGCCATCAATGTGCTGAGTTTTGATCATCATAATGAGAAAAGAGTACCTCTGTCGACGACGAAATCTAAATCTTCCTCTACTTGCTGTGGGTCCTCGAGCGCGAGCTCGGCCAGGGCTATCTCCATTCTGCTGGTGGTCGGTAGTCATTGGAAACGAGGTGGAGAGTGACGCGCACCGATTCCCGGCTGTACTCCGCTTCGACCTGCGTGAAACGAGTGTCTCTTCCATGGCTGATCGTGGTACAAAGTCAACGGGAGTTATAAGCAAGCAATATGTGATTCAACACTGCCAAACAGTCTAATAGATGGTAGCAAGAACCTGCATGATCATTCGTCCCTCATCGTTAAGTGCGCCGTATGTTTTCTTGCTCACTTTTAGCGGCACGCAGTGCGTTTACTTGGTACAAACCACCCAATCCCCGATCCCCAATGATATCTGCGCCCCCGTTATCCGGAATCGTGACGCAACGGTCGTTCGTCAGGTCAATCCTCACTTCGAATTTGGCATCTACAGCGGCGAGTTAGGAGTAACCCAGTATCGTCAAAGCCCGCGTGCAGTATTATCCATGCTTTTCGTTGCAGACAAGTGAACAAAGGCTACACCTCTTAGGTATGCTTATTGAACCTAGACAAGGTAACCACTACTCGAGAATCCTAACTACTGAGACATTCAAAAATCTCCCCCCGCGCTACATGGTCATCTACTCCAAAATTTTGTTGCCCAGACGTTGCTATTGGTCTGTTTATTCATTAAGTCGACTGACGTTGATTGAATTGCAGTGATGCAATGTCGATCCGCAGGACCCATTTCATTGCTATACTGTGTTTTACTTCCCCGGGCACATATTGCTTAGACTCATAGCTGTCCGTTGAACCCTTGTACCAGTTGGTTTCTCAACAGAACCCTCGTGGACTGGCGCTTGCGTCACTTCAATCGATTATTTGCTTAGCCCTCCAATTAAAGGATTTGTAGGACTTGCATCCAAGCCTTGCTGGTGGCGAAATATAGCACGGGGAAAAGTAGCACGAGGAAATAAGACGAGGAACAGTAATGAATCGAGTTTTAAGTACATGGACACCGGATTTCGGCTTTTGCGTATCGTTATGTGTCTATCAGATGAGCAAAGTTCCAAAGCCTACGTCTAAGTGATGAAGGTGTGGGCGAGGGCGCATAGCACCGTCCAGTCGCGATCTGGAGTCCAGAGTCGAGCATTAACTGTGTACCCCACATTCATGGGAGGGCCCGACGCGCCGAGATAACGCTCGTCTCCCTAACCCTAGGTCCTAGGGCCGGACGTATACACGAGCGCTGACGCCGCCGTCTGTGCCAGCACCATCGTCATCGTCGTCATCGTCGTCATCACCATCACTACTGCAGCATTGTGACATCGCTAACACCGGCACGTTCTTGTTGTAGTCATTTTGCTGTCAGATCTTTCACACAGAGTCCATATTTCCTTCGAGTGGTAATCGCGTCCCAAAATGCGATTCTTGAGTGGATGCTTGACATAGTGAGTCGCAGCTCGGTAGTTGCAAAGTATTTGGCGCCTCGTTCTTGCTAACTCTTCATCTATAAGTTATTCAGAAAGTTTTCGTCATATCCGATTTTCCCGAGATGATTTTGATGGGGTCTTGTGAGTGGTGGTGCCTACTGATTCTTGTAGGTCGTATTCTGAGTATGTCTGTGGCGTCGCAGTGGATCGGCGTACTCAATCGGTCGTCTTTGGTTGCCGTACACGGAAAAGAATGAAGGATCTGTGTGGCGAAGTTCTGGCTACCTGGAAGTGACGAACAAGGGGAGGAGGGATGACATAACCACTTGCGCAAAGGCCTTGTTCTATTCCTCGCCATGCTGTCTACGCACTAGAACATCGATCTTTCCGTTCCTCTGATTCCCCCCCCTCTATTCCCGCGCAGGATTCGGCGCGCTGTCCAGCGTGATGTTCCCTTTTGATCCATTAGAGGCCTCGATATCGTCAAATATATATATCCATACGTTTTCAAGTCACGATTAAGCATTTTTCTCTGTCCTGTCACATGCGACGATCCTTTTCGGGAGAACGTCAAGAGACCAGAAGAATTCCTGATTATTGATTTCGCTTGTTTCCCGGCATATGCCCTCTGAGAACTGGTGTGAAAACCCTGCGAAGTGTAGAGTCGGCTGTTGCTTACAGGCTGATGAGCACAAAGGGGCTTGTCAGATAGCCGTGAAATCATTGACTTGATATTTGCTCACCATCTAGATAAGATATAGCAAACACCATAGTTTTCCAGACTGTCATGAAGTTACCCCCTGAGTTGATAATCACTTACTTGCTAGTTGGTGTGAACAGCCATAATATGACCACATCAGACTTCCGTAAAACTATGAAGACAGTTCACTCACTGTCTGAATGGGTGCAAGAAGCGCAATGCATGTCTGAGAATGACATGAAATGTAAAACCGAAGATGTGACTTACAGTCTAGAAGTATGATACGACTTGTAAGATACAGTAGCTACCGACAATGCCCAACTGTTGCTCACCATCTAGATGGAGTATGACACAGTGAATACGTTCTGTGAGATTACATGAATTATAAAGATGTTGATTCGCTCACAGCCTAGCATGGAGTAGCAGACAATGTGACCAATGAAACAGGAAAGCATTAGTGGCTACTCACAGGCTAGATGAGGAGTGACAAACGCAATACTGTTCATGAAGCCTATCATCAAAGTGTAGAGTTAACAATCACTTACACGCTAAATAAGATGTGATATGCATATTAAAGCTTGTCAGTCGCCATGAAATATAAATCTGACAATTAACTCACAGGCTAGAATCAGATCGTGTGACCGTCATATAAGACATGTATAACGAAGCAGAGTCAGTAACCAAGTACTCACATCCTAAATCAATGTGAAGGGTAAATCAACATTGATCCATGGAGACACCATTAAACTATGAATTAGAATGTACTCACTGGCTAAAGGAGGGAAGCAAATGTGATAAGATTTGTGAGTAGGTTCATGAAGCATTGAGTTAAATCTCACTCTCTATATAAATATGAAAAAAATGGCATATTCTATTAGATGGTTGCAGAATAGATGGTAACCACTTACACCCTAGTCACCAGCAACAAGCACATGCTTTCCATCAGCCAAAATTGAATCAAATTACCATTGTACATCAACTAACCATATTTTAGGGCTATTTCCTTCAGCGGGGAAACTTGATTCGTTTGTCGAGGCTTCAGAGGAAAACAATGGAAGTGCAATGTCACTGAGTGAGAGCAAAAGTGGACGAGGCCTGGTGAATTTCGCCACTCAGATTTTATAGTAATAACCGTCAGATACAATGCTGCTTCTACCGGTTGGCTGTGTTTCCCACACAGCATGGAAGCCCATAAATCACTCACTTAGTCTGGTGACCGGCCATCTAAATGAAGCGGGCAACCTCCTAGGGCAAGTTGTTGATAGACTTCCTGGTGTAATTGGTCGAAGCCTTAGTGAAGTGAGCAGATTTGCAATACATGATACAAATAGCCGAGCCCACATTTATGTTATAAGATAAGATCAGAAGAAAAAATCACAGGTGAGCTAGCATGGAAACAGGTTAGTTATATCGTTCTCTTGGATTTGACATACAGAAGAAGTGATATATCTATCAGTTGAACAACTACACCTCCAGGCAATGCCCCTAGCAGCTGACTTTCAGCAAGGAGAGGGGAGGAGCTGCATTGATGAAGCGATTGCTCTTGATCGTGAGGCACTGGACTTCTGCCAACCTGGACACCCTATGCGACCAGTCTCTATGATTTTACTTTCAGTTCATCTCAGTGATCGGCATGATCAGTTCGGGGAGATGACAGACCTTGAGGAGGCAATTGACTTCACCCGTGATGCACTCGTGCTTTGCCCACCAGACTATCCTGACCATTCTGTCACTTTAAACAACCTCCTTTGTTACCTCTCCTCTCGACATGACCAACTTGGGAGAGTGGAGGACATTGATGAAGCCATTGCTCTTGGCTGACAGGCCCTAGCTCTTCGCCCACAAGGGAATCCAGATCGTTCAATATCACTGGACAATCTAGCAGTTTGCCTATGTGCTCGGTACAGATTGGTTGGAGAAGTAGAAAATCTTCATGAGGCCATTTCTCTCAGTCGAGAAACACTGTCTCTCTGCCCACCAGGTGACCCCCACCGTTGCAAATCATTGGACAATCTTGCCGTTCATCTCTCCACTCGATTTAGCCAACTCGGTGCAATAGATGATATCAATGAGGCGATTGTACTTTGCCGAGATGCACTGACTCTTCACCCACCAGCTCACCCAGACCGTGCAAGGACTTTAGACAACCTTGCAACTTATCTCTCTACCTGGTATCAGCAGCTAAAAAACCATGAGGACATTAATGAGGCTGTCACCCTTGGCAGACATGCTCTGGTTCTTTGCCCACCAGGGCATCCAAAGCGATCACTGTCATTGGAAAGCCTTTCACATCATCTCACCCTTTGTCATAAACAGGTTGGGGACATTGGCGACCTCCAAGAGGCCATCATACACGGTCGAGCTGCACTTACCCTTCGCCATCTGGGACATCCAGACCATTCAACATCTTTGTACACCCTTGGAATCCACCTCTTCCGGCGGTACCAGCGACTTGGGGAAATAGAGGATCTGGACGAAGCCATTTCCATCAGCCGTGATGCGCTAGCACTTCTCCCATCTGGACACCCAGATCGATCAGAGACATTGGAGTTCCTTGCATCCTACCTTTTTATGCGCACTACACAGTTTTCCCAGATGAAAGATAAGGAAGAATTGTTTAGCCTCTACACTCAGATTGCGCATATACCCAAAGCTGTGTCTTCCGCAGACTTGTCTGCTGCTAGAGCATGGACGCGTGATGCTGAATATTTCAAGCATTCTATGACCCTTCTAGCATATGAGACATCTCTTCACCTGCTCGTCCAGCATCTGGCCGCTCTGCCACCATTACCTCAGCACCTAAATGTCTTCAAGAACATTACATTGTCATTGGCAGTTGATGCATTCTCAGCTTGCCTCCGCAATCGCTCTCCTATCAAGGCCGTTGAGCTTCTTGAACAGGGTCGGGGTGTCTTTTGGAACCAGCTGACCCATCTTCGTTCCCCACTTGATGTTGTCATATCGTCTGGCCCAGCAGGCGAGATACTAGCAAACAAGTTCAAGGAGCTCACATCGCTGATCCGAACTGCCCTAAATTCACCTGGAACAGATCAGCATGATCGGATATGTCGTCTTAATGTTGAACTCCAAGAGGTAGTTATGGATATCCGCGATGTACCAGGTCTTTTGCATTTCCTTCTGCCATCGCTTTTCTCAGGCCTTCAAAAAGCTGCCAGTGGGGGGCCTATTATCATCGTCAATGCGAGCAAGTTTAGTTGCGATGCATTGATCATGTTACTTGAACAAGATCCTGTCCATATTCCATTGCGGATCACAAGAGACGAGCTTCGAAGCATGTCTTCTGACCTCTATGCCTCCGTTGTACAGACCAAACTGGAAGATATGGGGAAATATATAGCAGTTATTCTTCGAAAGCTCTGGCAGACGGTTGTCTCCCCAATTGTTGACATCCTTCAGACAATACACCCACACAAAACACGCATCTGGTGGTGCCCTACTGCCGAGTTCTGCCACTTGCCCTTGCATGCTGCGGGATTATATAGGATGGGTCAACCGAAATTCTCTGATCTCTACATCTCATCTTACACTTCCACACTGACAGCTCTCATCCGTGCCAGACAACATGATTCAGAGCCGTCGGATCATGTAGGTCAACGGAAACACATTATTGCCATAGGTCAAGCGAAGGCTGTTGGGCAAAGTGAATTGTATTCCGTAGGAGCTGAGCTTGCTAATGTCGGCCAATGTGTCAAGAGTTTTGCCACCTTCGGAAGCATCAAGGGTGCAGATTCCTGCATTGCCCGAGTCACCGACGAGCTTAACCAGAACGAGTGGGTACACTTTGCATGTCACGGTCTTGCCAATCGGAAACAACCATTTGCGTCTGCATTTGCTCTCCATGACGGGCATTTCACAGTTGAGCGCATCATCCAATGTGAGCTCGATAGGGCCCAGTTTGCATACCTTTCCGCATGCCATACAACTGTTGGAGATGAAGAATGTCCAGACGAGATGATCCATCTTGCTTCGGCAATGCAGTTTTCAGGGTTCCACTCCGTCATCGGGACGATGTGGGCGGTAGATGATAGTGAGGCAAAGAAAATCACTGAGATGTTCTACAATAACATGGTAGATGAGTCGGGCCAACTCGATCATACACGTGCAGCCTTTGCACTACACAAAACTACGCAGACATTAAAGGGCCTATCACTTGACCAACAAATCCTGTACATACATATTGGTGTCTAGTTGGTAGTTTCTCTACCTTTCTTTTGAATTCTACAACTGAACCTGTGTGCGTTGACATGGACATTATGCAAAATCTGTGGTTGTGATATAAAATTATAATCACATTACAATCTTCATAATCCAAAAAATGGTATATACTTACCGTACTTGCTAAGGAAAGGCACTATATGGCCTTGTATGTTATCTGCCCATCTACCATAGGCATCATAATTGCGACCATGGAGAAAGCTACCCGTTTGGATGCACTTCTTCACTCAAACACCACATTTTGCTCATTACTGATGCATGTTTTTATTGTACTTGCCAGTGGAAGGCGTTTTATGCCCTTATATGTTATCTGCCCATACACCATGGGCGTCATGAATTGCAACCATTGAGAGAGTCACCCATGCAGATGCACTTCATCACTTTGTACACCATGTCTTGCTCATTACCCTGGGTACCCATGCTTTCCATGCAACACAAATAACCGCCATACCATTAGCGGTCCATGTTACAGAACGATGGAGGCACCCTCCAACACTGTACCCAGAGGAGCTAGATGCTCCATCTTTTTCCTTTCATAATGGAGGACTTATGGACATGGATGACGACTTCAGCTCAGGGGTCATGTGGGGAGAGTCTTTGGCCCTATGGGAGGCCTCCCCACCCTTGCTGGACAACCAGGAGAATGTTCCCCCGGGGAACAAGGAGTGGTTCACATGGGACCTTGAGGAGGTATTGGACTTCTTCCACCAAAGGGGAGACCCTTTCCCTTTCTGCTGAGAGAGGAACTCCACACTTCTGAATGAGGACAGATCCCCTTTCTTTTCCTTATCTTTTCCTTATCTTTTCCAATTCATTTCTGTACCTTTCTTCTTTCCTTGGGGGAATACCTCCATAATGATCTAACCCCTTTAGTTACCCTTAGTTTTCTGACCACCCATACCCACTCCACATAGCATCTGACAGTCAGATCTTACCTTCCTTATTCCCAATTAGATCTTATGTATTTCCCCACTTTCAGTTAAGGTTCAGTTCCTTTCTGAACAGGGAAAGGAACCCACACACAGCCCTTTCTCTTTTGTCCATAGGCTGTGCATGATAGTATTTCATTTAGCTTTTTAGAATGCTTTTCCATTCTCCATTCTCAATCAAGAATGGCAGTATATCCCTATTGAGATTCCATCTCGAAAGGGAATACTTTCCCACATAATTCCCCATTTGGTATATAAGCACCTGTGTATGTTAGGATGTTCTTTAGTTAGATTCTATGCAATCTTATATAGAGTCTGCTGTATCTTGAAACAGTGGATGGTTTACTGTTTCTTGAGAGAGTTCTAGTGTGACAGGTTTTAGCCCTGCACCTCCTATTGTCCAGTGAATTTGTCACTGCCCGTCAATCCATCCTTTCCATCTGTGTCCAGTATGGACCACGCCTCTGCCTCTTTGATTGGCACATTGCTCAGAGACTCAGGCTTTATGTCCTGCATTCCATATCAAAAGAATCTAACTCTTCTTTTGCCACACCCCCTGTCTTATCAGGAAGGGACACACTATTGCCAAGATTAAGGGCAACACTGGATCTGACAATAAACCTCCCCCATCCCCCACTTCAGAGTCTATTCGAAGGGCCCCTGTCTTAGAGGCACTTTGAGTCCTTCAGAGCAGACCAACTCCTAGAGCTTCTCCTATCCTGTTACGATTTCTTTCTTCTAATGCATAACCGTTGTACCAACTCTAGCCTTTCATTTTCTCTTGGATAATCCTAGTTGGGATAAGTCCAATTCATCTTCAGGCTGAGTCATATCACCTTATTCACGCTTATTCATTCATACCTAGTAATCGGCCCAATTACTCAGTCATTTGTCAACATCATGAGTCATTCTCTTATCTTCTGACTCATCGATTATTCTTTGATATTCTATCGCATTCTATATGACTCATTCACGGACAGCCTCGTTTCCATTCAAGGCAGTATTCCCACACTGCCTCTCATCCCTCTACACTATATAAGACTGTCCATACGCTGCCATGTACTCTAGTCTAGTTCTCCCTTACAATCACATCTCTTGTGCTTGTCCCCTCCCATCAGACTTCTGAGTGTTCTCTTCCACTCAGCCTCCCTGACTCCAGTCTTCGTCCTACTCTGAGTGGACGCTTCACTTCTTTGAACTCTTCAAGTATTCACTAGATGATACTCCGTACCGAACCCTTGACCCTAAGGGCTATACTTGGACCTACTGATACGGAACGCAGGACGTGGAGTCCAAGGCGCTTGGCGACTAGGTGATCAACGTAGCCTAAGCGGGGGCTTCGACGGATGAAGCCTGCGAGAATGTTGGCTCTGGCGCGGGTCCCGAAGTTGTAGATGAGATAACGATGGTTAAGGCAATGCCTTAGTAGAACTCTCTCAATGAATGAAGAACCTTCTTCACTCAAAGGTACAGCCGACTCCACGTTGGATTGCGTAGAATCTAACTAGCGAAACTCTAAGTTACATGGGCGCTATTTATACGTAAAGGGGAATAAGATGGGAACTTATTCCCTGCTGGAGTTTCGGAATACTACCTGCCATAACAGAGGCAGGGAATGGAAGTGCGTCTGTAAAAGGGGAAATGAAAATGGAACATAAATACTGTAATTGACGGCATGCACTGCCTATGGATAAAGAGGAAGGGCAGTGCATGGGAATCCTCTCACGAGTGTGAGAGAACACCTAAGGGATCGAAAGAGGATATGTGAGATCTATCGGGTAGAAGAAGGGTAATACCTAAACCGGGCGGATGCTGTGTGGAGCGGGAAAGGGGGTTTAGGTAACTAACGATAACTGTGGAATAGATCGAACATATCCAATAAGATCAGCGAAAATAAATAAAGGAATGAACCTATTCCGAATTAAAGGGGAATAGGTTCTCATGCCTCCTTACGTACTCATACAACTCCTGGGCGTCCCAGGTGAACCATTCCTCGTCCCCGGGTGGGACGTTCTCTTGGTTGTCTGGCAGTGGGGGAGAAGCTGACCAGACATCTAGTGAATCTCCCCAGGCTAAAGAGCTTGAGAAGTTCTCCTGCAAGTCCGTGAAATGTCCTGAAGAAAAGGAAAAAGACGGCACGTCCAGCGCCTCGGGATATGGGGTAGGGGACCGCCTCCATCGTTCCGTAACACAAATGAGGCAAATCAAAAGAGTTCGAGACCTGAAAGGGAATCGATTCAAAGCGGAAGCATGAGATCCAAATGCTATGGACATAGACGTCATTAAACTATCTCCATTCAATCGCGCCAAGCACATCAAGGAAAATTGTTGCTTCATATGCCATAAAGTAGGGTGCTCCACTAGGAACCATCCGCGACCAGGAACATCTTCCTACAATAAATTCCAAAAGAAGGAACAGACTAAAGAGATCTCCGCTACCCCCGCATCATTGGCAATAGCCGACTACATTAAGGTTCTTGGAGAGAAAGACGTAAAAGAAGAAGACGTCATCAAAATCCTCAAAGAGGTATACGAGGAACCAATCTACCAAGGGAAAGAGGAGGAGGAAACTGTCGCTAAAATAAGCACGGAAGAACTAAAAATCCAAGTAGAACGCATCAAGGGTTTTTAACCAGGAGAGCTCAATCAGTGTGTAACTCTCCTAAGACCTGGAATGTACAATCCATAGAACGAAAATCAATCACAATCCCCATTCAGATAATTCCAGGAACCACTGAATTAAAAGCCCTTGTGGATAGCAGAGCAACCAACTGCTTCATCAACGAATCCATAACTCGGAAATTATGACTCCCCCTCACGAGACTAAAAATACAAAGAATAGCCATCAATGCAGATGGAACATCCAATACCAGAGGAGACATAATCTACAAAACCACCATCACTACGTCCATCGGAGGAAGAAGGGAAACAAGGGATTACTTGGTAATCAAAAGCAGAAAAACCGACATGATCCTGGGAATGAGTTGGCTAGCAAAACACAATCCAATGATTGACTGGGTAAATCAAGAACTAAAAGGAGGAATGAAAGGAGCGTGTCCAGAAGAACAATGATACTTGGTCAAATACCTAACCACCAACTTGGCGGAGGAACCTAACGAAGAAGTACTCATCCGATGCTGCACCAATCAGGAAGAAATCCATAAACTCACTACAGTATCTCGACGGACCTTGCTCGAAAAGAGCAAAAAAATAAGATAGTGTTACTGGAGAAATTCCAGCAGTACCAATCAGTATTCTCAGAAGAAGCCACCACTACCCTACCACCAAAAAGAAGTTACGACCATCACATTGACCTCCTCCCCTCCTTCACTCCCAGAAGAGCAAAAAACTACCCATTAAACCCTGAACAAACAGAAGCATGTAGGAAATTCATGGAAGAACACCTAAAAAACGGAAAAATCCAGAAATCTAAGTCCCCTCAAGCATCCCCCTTCTTCTTCGTGAATAAGAAAGACGGGAAACTCCGACCCTGCCAAGACTACCGATACCTAAATAGGCACACAGTCAAAAATGCTTACCCACTACCCCTCATCGGAGATCTGATTGATAAACTAAGAGGATCTAAGATCTTCACCAAGATGGACATGTGATGGGGGTACAACAATGTGTGGATAGTACCTGAAGACAGATGGAAGGCCGCCTTCATCACACCGATGGGGCTATTCGAACCTACCGTAATGTTCTTTGGACTCTGTAATTCCCCCGCCACCTTCCAAGCACTAATGGATGACATCTTCGCAGACTACCTAGCCGAAGGATGGTTAATCATATATATGGACGATCTCCTCATCCACTCCTCAAATCAACAAACTCATGACGAAAGAACCAGGAAAGTCCTGGAAAGAATGATGGAACACAAACTATATTTAAAACTGGAAAAATGTTCCTTCGACACCAAGAGCACGGAATATCTCGGAATGATTATCTCGGAAGGACAAACGGAAATGAACCCCACCAAACTTAAAGCCATTAAAGAATGGAACCCCCCAACCTCAGTAAAAGGAGTATGATCCTTTCTGGGGTTCTGCAACTTCTACTGAAAATTCATAAATGGATTTTCAACCAAGGCTAGACCACTAATCGAATTAACCAGAAAAGAATGGAAGTGGTCTTGGGGAACCAAAGAAGAAAAGGCCTTCAGGGAACTTCAGGAACAATTCCTGATAAAACCAATACTCTCCATCCCCGACCCACAAAAACCCTTTTTTGTCATGACAGACGCATCCCTAGTAGGGACAGGAGGAGTGTTAATGCAAAAAGATCTCAACAGAGATCTCCACCCATGCGCATATCGATCCAGCACCCTATCCCCAGCAGAATGAAACTATGACATCTATGACAAAGAACTCCTGGGGGTAATACATGCATTGGATGATTGGAGACATTACCTAACCAGGACCAATCATCCAGTAACCCTCCTAACAGACCACAAAAACCTCCTATATTTCAAGGAAGCATGGAAACTCTCGAGACGGCATGCACGATGGCAACTATTCCTACAAGAATATGATCTGATATTCCATCACCTTCCAGGAACACAAATGGGCCTGGCAGACGCACTATCCCGAATACCAAACCCAAACCTTGATAATGATAACAATCAGATCCAACTACTACCAGAAGAACTATTTGTCAACCAAATAGATGTTGCACTACGAGACAAAATCAAAGCTTCCTTCGAAAAAGACCCATTAGTATTAGACGCACTACAATGCATGTACAAGGAAAATCACATCCCCGACAAATCCCACCCCTCAGATTGGACCTATGAAGAAGGACAACTCTACTTCCGCCACCACCTCTACATACCCCCAGACACCAGAAAGGACCTAGTCCATTCTATCCACTCATCCGCCGCCAGAGGACATGGGGGACAACATCGAACAATCCAACTCCTATCCAGGGACTACTGGTGGCCCGGACTTTCCACCTTTGTCCGAAAATACATCGCCGGATGTCCAATATGCCAGCAAAATAAAAATATCAATAACCCATCCCACCCTCCTTTAGTTCCCATCCCCGTCACCAGTCCACACCCTTTCCACACCATCTCCATGGATATGATCATGGACCTACCCCTATCTCACAGAGTGGACTCTATATTAGTCATGGTGGACCACGGACTTAGCCGGGGGGCAATTTTCATCCCAACCACCAAAACAGTCAATGCAGCAGAAGTAGCAACCCTATATTTCAAGCATGTGTTCCCATGCTTCGGATTACACTCAAAAGTAATCTCTGATCGAGGCCCACAATTTGCATCGGCATTCGCTAAAGAACTTGCTCGATTACTCGACTATGACATCGCTCTATCCATCGCATACCACCCACAAACCAATGAAGAAACCGAATGAGTAAACCAGGAATTGGAAACTTACCTACGGGTAATCTGCCAAGGACAATAGGATTTATGGAGTGAACTACTCCCAATGGCAGAATTCAATCACAACTCCTCAGTACACTCCACAACCAAACAAACTCCATTCAGCCTGATAATGGGGTATGAACCTAGAGCTTATCCACCAATCGGGAAAACCCTTAACCCCGCCCTTGAAAAACGCCTGAATGGATTAGGAAACGCCAGAGATGAAGCATTAGCAGCAATCACCAATGCCCAACAGTTCTCCCATAACTACCCAAGGTTCAAACCTTGGAAGAACAGTGATAAAGTGTGGCTATCCAATAAAAACCTTAAAACCTCCTATCCATCCAAGAAACTCGGCCCAAAAAGGGAAGGTCCCTTCCGCATCACGAAAGTCCTATCACCCATAATGTACCAATTGGAACTACCCACGAACTGGAAAATCCATAATGTATTCCACGCCTCCCTCCTTTCCCCATTTGTCCAAAATGAGGAGTACGGAATCGCTGGAACGCCGCCACCCCCTGACATCATCAGTGATGAAGAGGAATATGAAGTTGAGCGTATCATCAACCACAGGGGATACCCAGGACGACGATCCTATTTAGTGCAATGGAAAGGATACTCAACCGCAGAAAATACTTG
>JBBPJU010001122.1:0-13964 GCA_038088875.1 Austroboletus festivus
TAGGAGAGGTTCTGCACACTGCCCTTCCCTTTCCATCCATAGGCAGTACATGTTAATTAAACTCTTTCTTCTTTATGGACACTTTCCATTCTTCATTCCCGAATGGGAGTGAATCTTATTCCTATTTGGACTCCTCTTCCATATAGGAATATGTTCCCATACCTTTCCAGATTAGTATATAAGTGCCTATGTACTATAGTTAGCTCTCTAGCTAAATTCTACACAACTTTATGTGAAGTTTATGCTGCACCTTGGAAAGGTGGATGGTTTACCTTTCCTCGAGAGAGTCTTGTTCAGGCAGATCCTGAACTATCATTTTATCCTTTATCATGAAGCCGCTGCCACCTGGGAATCAGTCCTTGCCATGTGCCTATGGTATGGACCCTATCTAGGCCCCTTTGATCTACTTATCACCCAGAAGCTTGGACTTCACGTCTTGCGTTCTGTATCAAAAGAATTTAGCTCTTCAAACCTTCCCCCTGTTTCTACAGGTCAGGACACTATTCCCCCAAGATTGCACGCCAACCTGGATCAGATGATGAACAACAGCAACCCCCCTCCCCCACTTCTGCCTCTATATGTAGAGCCCCTATCCCAGATACACTTCGACACCCCCAGAGCAGGGTGACTACTGGAACTCCTCTTCTCCCCCTCTCCCATCCCACAGCGAGTCCTCCAGTCCTTACTCGAGGAGAACCCACATCTATACTTCCTGCTATCGCACCTCGGATCAGTAGAGGCCCATCCCCTAATCCGCAATTGGACCCAGAGATATCAATTAGCCAATCCCCTATCCAGCTGGCAGCCCCCATCTCCACTCCATCCACCCACCCCCTCCTGGAGTACTTCACCACATGCACCACTGACTCAGGGAAGTGGAGACCAAGACCCGGATTCGCAAAGGGTCAGAAACAAATCGAATGAGAACTAGCAGAACCACTTGATGACAATGACGAAGAAGAGATGGCACCCACAGAAATAAAAGTGGCTCTTCTGGCCAACTTTTCTGGAAATAGTGAAGATGCAATCTGGTGGATAGGAGCTATGGAAAATTATTTCACAGTAAACAAGGAAATATACAAGAATGACTTGGCCAAGGTGGTTACTGCACTAAACAAGATGCCGAAAGGGAGGGGAAGAGTATTTGCTGAGGGGCAGTTTGCTTTAGATGCCAACATGCCAGATGAAGACAAAACTTGGAGCAAGTTTGTCAAATGATTTACCAATTCCTTCATATCAAAGGAAGAGGTAGCAGATGCCAAGAGGAAGATCAGAAATCTCTGCCAAGATAGAGGGCCGTCGAACATGAAGAATGCCCAGAAATACATCCAAGATTTCCAACTCCTCACCACCAAATCCAGAGTGACTGATGAGGGTGCACTCTGTGAATGGTTTGTCAGAGGACTGAACCACAATATTGCCAGGTATTGCTCAAGGAACCTACCACTCTCAAGGAGTGGGTAGAAGCAGCATAGAAGCAAGTACGCTAGCTGGAGTGGGTAAGAGATTTATCTGGAGGACGGTTCATCCATCAAGGAGGAAATGGAGGAGGCAGATTGTCAGGAAAGGATCCCAATGCAATGGATATAGACACGATACGACTATTGCCTATGGAGAGAGCTCACCATGTCAAGAACAGCCTATGCTTCATTTGCAGAAAGAAGGGATGTTCCACTTGAAACCACAAGAGACCCAGTTCAGCCAGAGCAACCGAGAAAACCAGAGAGGTCTCAGATGGGATAACAAAGGACCCACCAACACCCAATGAAACTGCGGAGTATATACAGAAGGTACTCGATAGCAAGAAGGGGACGAAGGATCAAATCCTTAAGGTCCTACAACAAGTCAACAAAGATGATGAGTTTGCTGATGACAAAGATGACAGCGGAGATGAGAGGGTGGTGGTACTTTCCACTAAGCTCCAGGAGAAAATTACTAAGATAAAGGGTTTTTGAAATGAGGATGGAAGTCAATGTTTCCCTCCTCTAGATTACCGGATAACACTATACTATCAAATGAACAACGATCTATAACAATCCCGATTACTGTTCACACCCTATCTGGAATCATCGAAACCCATGCCCTGATTGACAGCAGAGCTACCAGCAATTTCATAAATGCCGAGCATGCCCGAAAATGGAAAGTCCCCCTCTCCAATCTAAAAAACCCCTGAGATGCTATCAACGCAGATGGATCCCACAATGCTGGAGGGAGTATCACCCAGTGAGGATTCTTGACCATGACCATAGGAGGCAAGACCCAAAGAAGGAGCCTGATGGTGCTTGGTTCCAGCAAAACACCCATCATTTTAGGGATGGCTTGGTTAGCCGAAGAAAACCCAATAATAGACTGGAAGAAGCAGGAACTTCTCCTGGTATCCGATGAAGAAGTTGAGGAAAGACCACTTCAGGTGGCACAGTGATACCTGGCCAAATATATCACTGAGGATCTGGATGATCCCTCAGAGGAGGTGATCATTAGAGAAGGTCTTGATGAGGAGATTCGCAAGACCACTGTATCCACAGAAATAGCCAGCAAGCAGATCCACCAAGAAAAGACCCTGCCAAAGGAGTATCATGAATTTTGGAGAGTATTCTCTGAGGAAGCAGCCACCACCCTACCCCCATCCCAGAGTTACATTCACTGAATTGAACTCACCAAAGAATTTGTGCCCCACCAAGCAAAGAACTACTCCCTAAACCCTGAAGAGATGACAGCATGTCAGGAGTTCACTTCGGAACACTTGAAGAGTGGAAAAATCACTCAGTCCACATCTCCACAAGCTTCCCCCTTCTTCTTTGTCAAGAAAAAGGATGGAAAGTTGAGACCCTGCCAGGACTACTGCTATCTCAACTCCATGACTGTCAAAAATGCCTACCCACTCCTCCTCACTGTGAACCTAATCAATAAGGTCAAAGATTTCTGAATATTCACCAAAATGGATGTCTGGTGGGGATACAACAATGTTCTAATCCACAAGAAGGACTGGTGGGAAGCAGCATTTATCACCCCATTGGGGCTCTTTGAGCCCACTGTAATGTTCTTTGGACTGTGCAACTCGCCAGTGACATTCCAGGCACTCATGGATGATATTTTTGCAGATTACCTAGCCAAGGGGTGGCTAATCATTTATATGGATGACCTCCTCATCCACTTGGCTGACCAGGAAACTCATCACAAGCAAACGAAGAAGGTGCTCGCGCAGCTAGCGGAACACCATCTTTACTTAAAATTAGAAAAATGTTCCTTCAACATCCCAGAGGTGGAATATCTGGGAATGGTGTTGAAGGAAGGAAGCATAGCAATAGACCCCATCAAATTAAAAGCAATTGAAGATTGGGAGGCCCCAAAAACAGTAAAGCAAGTGCACTTATTCCTCGGATTCTGTAACTTCTATAGGAAGTTCATCCCCAAATTCTCCAACTTGGCCTGGCCACTCACCACCCTAATGACCAAGGGAAAATGGTGGGAGTGGTCCCCTGAGGCAGATGATGCCTTCTGGTCACTGAAGCAACTGTTCCTCTGTGCCCCCATACTACGCTACCCCAACCCGCAGAAACCATTCTGGCTGATGACAGATGCATCATTTGCGGCTGCTGGAGCGGTACTAATGCAAAAAGATGGCAATGGGGATCTCCACCCATGTGCCTATAGGTCTTCCACGTTCACTCCAGCTGAGCAAAATTATGATATCCATGACAGGGAGTTATTGGCTATCATCCTAGCATTAAAGGATTGGTGCCATTACCTCACTGGAACAGAGTTCCCAGTAACAGTCCTTATGGACCATAAAAACCTTACCTATTTCCAGCAGCCCTGGGACTTATCATGATGCCATGCAAGGTGGCAACTATTTTTACAGGATTTCGACCTTTGCCTGGTCCACACCCCTGGGGGCCAGATGGGTCCAGTGGACTTCCTATCCTGCCTGGACATTACTGATGAGGCTCGGGAACCATTGCAGTTGATTGCCGATGATGTCTTCATCCGCTCCATTGATACCACCCTCCATGTGCAACTGGAGAAGCCATTGTGTGACCCTGTTGCCCTTGATGCTCTGCTCCAGGTTGAGCAGGGTGATCCTGCATTTCCCCGTACTATGGCTTCCAACTGGGAAGTCCACAACCATTCGTTATTTTACCAAGGACGGCTCTATGTCAATGAGGAATACCAACAGCCGCTGGTCCATGCCATTCACAATGCAGTCACTACTGGACACCCCAGCTTCTACCGGCTTTACAATTTCATCTCCCGGGACTACTGGTGGCCTGTGATGGCCCATTTTCTCTGTCACTACTTGGCAGGTTGCCCAGTCTGTCAGAAACACAAGATTGATACACACCCTAATCAACCCCCTACTCTCCCTATCCCAATGGTCGCCACCCATCCCTTCCAGCACCTGTCCATGGATCTCATCACCGACCTTCCCCTGGCCCCCCTGTGGGACGCTATTTTAGTTGTGGTGGACCACAGACTTTTGAAGGGGGCTTTTTTCATCCTGACTACTAAATCCATGACCATGGAGGGAGTTGCCACCCTGTTTCTGAAGAACATATTTTCCCAATTCAGCATCCACAACTCTGTCATCTCCAACCGGGGCCCCCAATTTAACAGTGCATTCACCCAAGAAATGGCTAGATTACTCCAATATGATCTGAAATTGTCAACCACATACCACCCACAGACTGACAGGGAGACGGAAAGGGTCAACCAGGAACTTGAAACCTACCTATGGATATTTTGCCACAAAAACCCTTCCTCCTGGAGTGACTTCCTTCCTATCACTGAATTCGTGCACAACTCTGCCATTCATTCCACCATGAAACAATCACCATTTTTAATGATGAATGGATATGAACCACAAGGATTCCCCCCTATTACAAAAACCTTTATTCCAGCTGTGCAGTTCACTCTAGAGCAATGGGGCACTGCATGGAAAGAAGCCACTGCCACCATCACTTACGCCCAAAAAGATTATGAGAAGAGACAAAAAGGAAAGGCCTACTCCCCATACCAGGTTGGGGATATGGTTTGGCTTTCCACAAAAAACCTAAAAATGAAAGGAGACTTACAAAAACTCTTGCTGAAGTGAGAGGGCCTGTTTAGGGTCTTACGAAACATCCACAATGTCTCATTTGAACTCTGCTTACCAGATCATTGGAAGATCCATAATGTCTTCCACACCTTACTCCTTTCTCCATTTACGGAATCCAATGAATTTGGAAGTACAGCCCCAGAACCAGCCATTGATCTAGATGAGGAACCGGAATACGAGATAGAAGAAATCTTATCCCACAAAGGGGAATCTTGTAACATTTCCTATCTAGTCAAGTGGAAAGGCTATCCTCACTCTGAAAACACCTGAGAACCAGAAACCAACTTTATGCATTCGGACAAACTCCTAGATGCCTATAAAAAGGCACACTGAATTCAGAATTGACCATCATGGTCTATGACACCCAACCCACTTTCCAGGACAAGAGATATGGCTGCTGGCACATGGAGTTCATCCCTGCAACTATAAAAGAGGTCGTATGTGATGGCCAGAAAATTACTATCAAAGAAAAGCATGTCCACTTTTTAAACAAACATGTCAGAGAACACTGGTTCTACTGCAAGATCAACTACTGCCCCTGTCACTGGCATGCCAAGAACTACTATTGACATAACACATCTAGTAGTAGCTCAATTTGGTATTCCCCCTCACAAATCAAACATCCCCGTCATTACGGCAAAGGTGGGAGATGCCTATAACTTAAAATTGGTTCCCTGATTGGAAAGGGGGTACCTTTACCACAATCTCTTGAACTCTCCTTATGTAGCAGACTGGCTAATTGAGCGATGCCACTCTGAATTAGTATGCCCCCTTACCACCCTTATAAACACATATGAAGTGTATGCCAACATTTGTTCCACTCGAAACAACCCCACCAATTCCTCAGACGATTATATCAGCCCCTTCTCAGTCCATCACCAACTGCTCCTTGCCTCCAACTTTATCTACCTTGGGGTCCTCATCGCCTAGTCTCTTCACAAGGCAGGGTTCTACAGGGTCGTCAAGGAGATCCCCCTTCTTGGAATCCACAAGATCATCTGGGAGCTTGTCGGCCCCCTTGCCCCCAACATTCGCGGAAGAGTCATCCAGAACAGAAGGCTGGTTCTTGATATCATCAGAACTAGCAGAGGAACTGTGCCTCCTAGTCCAGTGCCACCTCTACTCTCTCGACTCTCAGCAATGCGAACAGGTGATGATGGAGGGGATGCTAATCCCTTCGTCCCTACTCCACCCGCTAGAACCCTCACCCCCACATTACCAGACCTCCTGGAACTGGAGGACCCATCAGCTGCCCAAACTTGGGCCTACCAGCATGATACTGACCCCCCTATCCCTATCCCCAACCCAATTACTCCACCTTGAGACAACCCTCTCTGAAGGATTGCCTCTCCCCCCACTCTCCAATGCAGACTCCCCGCCCTCTCTCAGAATATCCCTGAGGATATCGACCTCAGAACTGACCACCATTGCACATGCTGCAATTACACCCACCCCACCTCTTGGGACTGTCCCGATTCTCTCGTTGTTACAGAACGATGGGTGAGGCCTCCGACTCCGTACCCGGATGAGTTGGAGGCACTGTCTTTTTTCTTTAACCCAATAGAGTAACCTATGGATGTGGACAAAGACTTCGCTAGCGGACTAGCATGGGGGGAGTCACTGGATATCTGGAACACCTCTCCACCCCTGCCAGAGAACCAGGAAAACATCCCGCCAGAGAACCCGGAGTGGTTTACTTGGGATGCCGAGGAGTTGGCAGACTTTCTCCTTCAGGCAGAATGCCCATTCCCTTTCCTATGAGGGAGCTTTCTCCCTGTCTTTCTTTTCCTCTATCCCTACTCTTACGACCCCCTTTCTTAGAGTTCGCCCTTATGGGCCCCTTCCTATCTCCGCTAGGATATTCCTTCCCACTCTCAGTTATGGCTAGTCATCGCCTCGCCCATACCTTCTCCGCACAGCATCCGAGAGGTGATGTTACCCCTCCTTTCTCTGCCGGGACTGATATATCTGTTTTAGAGATAGAGTTCGAACCTTCTCCTCAATTAGGAGGAGGTTCCTCGCACTGCCCTTCTTCTTTCTTCTATAGGCAGTGTGAGTTTCCTTTCATTTACCCACAGTTGGACGCTTTCCATTCTCTAGTCCCAATACGGGCCTGGACCTACTCCTAATCGGACTCGGTGTCCAATCTAGGGGTATATTCCCATCCCCAGATATTACGTATATAAGCGCCCTTGTATTATAGTTAGCTCCCTAGCTAAATTCTACGCGATCTTACGTGAAGCATTTATGCTGTACCTTGCAAAGTGGACGATCTCCCTTTGCTCAAGAGAGTCTTATTCAGGCAGACCCTGAACTACCGCTTGATCCTCTATCACGAAGCCGCCGCTGCCCACCTATTGGTCCTAGCCGTCTGTCTCTGCTATGGGCCAGCTATCGGAGCCTTTGATCAGCTAATTGTCGAGTGGCTCGGACTTCACATCCTGTGTTCCATACCAGTTGGTAGACCCGAATGCGGGCATCCTCCAGGTCCTCCAATTCCAAGGGGTTCGGGAGGTGGGGCGAGGGGGCTCTAGGGGGCGTAGTAGGGATGAAGGGATCAGCATCCCCTCCATCATCGCCTGTTCTCATTGCTGAAATTCGGGAGAGTAGAGGCGGCGCCGGACTAGGAGGCGCAGTTCTTCCACTAGCTCTGACGAGATCAAGAACAAGTCGGCGATTCCAGATGACTCTCCCTCTGATGTTTGGGGCAAGGGGCCCAATGAGCTCCCAGACGATCTTGTGGATGCCGAGGAGGGGGATCTCTTCAATGACCTTGTGGAACCCAGCCTCATGGAGGGACTGGGCGATGAGGACCCTGAGGTAGACGAGGTTGGAAGCGAGGATTGGTTGTCAATGGACTGAGAAGGGGCCGACATAATCACTATCATCAGAGGGATCGGTAGAGGAGGGGCGGTGGCGAGTGGAACAAATGTTGGAGTACACCTCGTAGGTGTTTATGAGGGTAGTAAGGGGACGTACTAATGGGGAATGGCGTCGTTCTACCAGCCAGCTGGCTACATAAGGGGAGTTTAGGAGGTTATGGTAAAGGTACCCCCTTTCCAGTCAAGGGACCGATTTGAAATTATAAGCGTCACTGGCTTTGGCCGTGATGAGAGGGACATGAGGATCAGTGGGGGGAATGCCATACGGGGCGACAACGAGTCGATTGATGTCAATAGTAGTTCTTGGCGTGCCAGTGGTAGGGACAGGAGTCGATTCAGCAGAACAACCAGTGTTCTCCAACATGTTTATTAAGGAAGTGGACTCATTTTTCTTTTATAAGGATGGTCTGTCCATCTCGTGTGATTTCTTTTGTTTTTGCGGGGACGAATTCAGTATGCCAATGGCCATGTCTCTTATCCTGGAAGGTGGGCTGTATGTCGTAGACCATGATAGTCATTTCCGTATTCTGTGGGCCTTCTTATAGCTCTTGAGTATGTCATCGGAGTGAGTGAAATTGGCTTCTGGTTCCCAGGTGTTTTCCGAGTGGGGATAGCCTTTCCATTTGACCAAAAAGGAAAGGTTATGAGAGTCCCCCTTGTGGGATAAGATTTCCTCAATTTCATACTCTGGTTCCTCATCGAGTTCTAGGAATGGTTCCGGGGTGGTGTTTCCAAACTCAGATGTCTCAGTAAACGGGGAAAGAAGGGAGGCATGGAATACGTTATGGATCTTCCAATGGTCAGGCAGACGGAGTTTGAAAGAGATGTTATTGATGTTTCGTAAGATCCTAAATGGTCCTTCTCGTTTGGGGAGCAATTTCCGTAATTCCCCTCTCATTTTTAGGTTTTTTGTGGAAAGCCAAACCATATCCCTGACCTTATAGGGGGATTAGGCTTTCCCTTTTTGGCGGTTGTCGTAATCTTTCTAGGCATAAGTGATAGCTGCAGTGGCCTCTTTCCAGGCAGCTTCCCACTGTTCCACTATGAGCTGAACAGCAGGGATAAACATGTTGGAGATGGGAGGGAACCCTCTTGGTTCGTATCCATTCATCAGGAGGAATGGTGTTTGCTTAGTAGTAGAGTGGGCTGTGGAGTTATGGGCGAACTCGGTGATGGGGAGGAAGTCACTCCAGGATGATGGATTCTTGTGGCAGAAGATCCATAAATATGTTTCCAGTTCCTGGTTGACCCGTTCCGTTTCCCCATCTGTTTGGGGGTGATATGCGGTAGACAGCTTTGGGTCGTATTGGAGTAGCCAGGCCATTTCTTTCGCAAATGCGCTGTTAAACTGTGGGCCCCTGTCGGAGATAACCGAGTCGTGGATGCCAAAATGAGAGAATACATGTTTCAAAAACAGGTTGGTGACCCCCTCTGCGGTCACCGATTTAGTAGTCGGGATGAAAATAGCCCCCTTCGAAAGTCCGTGGTCCACCAACACTAGAATAGCATCCCACGGGGGGGCCGGGGGAAGGTCAGTGATCAGATCCATGGATAGGTGCTGGAAGGGGCAGGTGGCGACCGTAGGGATAGGGACCAGGGGGGGTCGGTTAGGGTGGGTATCAACCTTGTGTTTCTGGCAAACTGGGCATCTGGCAAGGTAACGACGGAGAAAGCGGGCCATCCTGGGCCACCAGTAGTCCCGGGAGATAAAGTTATACAGGCAAAAGAAGCCAGGGTGACCAGTTGTGATGGCAGAGTGAATGGCATGAACCAGGGGCTGTCGGTATTCCTCATCAACATAAAGGCATCCCTGGTAATAAAGCGAGTGGTTACAAATTTCCCAATCGGAAATCGAGGTACGGGGGAAGGCGGGTTTGCCCTGATCCAAGTGGAGGAGGGCGTCAAGTGCTGCCGGGTTGTGGAGGGGCTTCTCAAGCTCCCGGCGGAGGGTGGTGTCAATAGTCCTGATGAAGACGTCATCAGGGATAAGCTGGAGGGGTTCAGTAGTTTCGTCGGCGACGTCCGGTCGCGATAAAAAGTCTGCCAGGCCCATCAGGCTGCCCAGGGTGTGGACAAGGCGTAGGTTGTAATCCTGAAGGAAGAGCTGCCATCGTGTGTGCCGGCGAGATAGGTCATGCGGCTGCCGGAAGTATGTCAGGTTCTTGTGATCAGTAAGGACGGTTACCGGGAAGGCCGTCCCAGTGAGGTAATTATGCCAATCCTTCAGGGTGAGGATGATAGCGAGGAGCTCTCTGTCATGGATGTCGTAATTTCACTCCGCAGGGGCGAATGTGGAGGATCAGTAGGCACACAGGTGGAGATCCCCGTTGCCGTCTTTCTGCATTAGGACCGCTCCGGTGGCTGCTAGTGACGCATCAGTCATTAGCCAAAAGGGTTTTGTGGGATCGGGGTAGCGTAGTATGGGGGCGCGCAGGAACAGTCGTTTTAACACATGAAATGTGTTGTCAGTTTCAGGGGTCCATTCCCACCTTTTTCCCTTGGTGGTGAGGGCTACTAGGTGATATGGAATGCGGGACGTGAAGTCCGAGATGCTCGGCGATAAGCTGATCAAAGGCTCCTGTTGAGGGTCCGTAGCACAAGCAAACAGCTAGGATGGATAGGCGGGCGGCGGCGGCCTTGTGATAGAGGATCAAGTGGTAGTTCAGGGTCTGCCTGAATAGAACTCTCTCGAGCAAGGGAAGACCGTCCACCTTGCAAGGTACAGCGTAAATGCTTCATGTAAGATCGCGTAGAATTTAGCTAGGGAGCTAACTATAATACAGGGGCACTTATATACGTAAGTAACTGGGGATAGGAAGATATTCCTAAGTCAGTTGGAGTATCCAATTAGGAATAGGTCCACCTCCTGATTGGAAGTGGAGAATGGAAAGTGTCCTTATCGGGAAAACAATAACAGATCTCACACTGCCTACGGAAGAAGTAGAAAGGCAGTGTGAGGAACCCACTCCTAATTGAGGAGAAGGTTCAAACTCTATCTCTAAAGCAGACATATCAAACTCGGCGGAATAAAGGAAGGGATAACATCACCCCTCAGATGCTGTGTGGAGTAGGTATGGGTGGGGTGATGACTTACCGTAACTGAGAGTGAGATCGTAAGTCCTAGTTGAGATAGGAGAAGGGCCCTTCCAGGCGAACTCTAAGTAAAATGGGGAAAAGTGAGAGAAACAGGGTAAAGAGAAGAAAAACAGGAGGACAGCCTCCTCATAGGAAAGGGAATGGGCGCTCAGCCCACTGGAGGAACTCAGCCAGCTCCTTGGCATCCCAGGTGAACCACTCGGGGTTCCCTGGCGGAACGTTCTCTTGGTTCTCCGGTAGTGGAGGAGACGCATTCCAAATGTCCAGGGATTCTCCCCATGTTAGTCTGCTGGAGAAATCGGCCTCAAGGTCCATCGGCTGCTCTAAAGAAGAAGAAAAAGACGGTGCGTCCAACTCCTCTGGGTACAGAGTTGGGGGCCTCACCCATCGTTCTGTAACACTAGGAGCCTGGCAAGGTTCGAGAACTCAGGGATAAACTTCCGGTAGAAGTTGCAGAGGCCCAGGAACGATCAGACTTGCTTCACTGTTTTAGGGGGTTTCCAGTCCTTGATGGCCTTCAGTTTTACTGGATCCATTGCTACGCTTTCCTCCTTCAACACCATTCCCAGGTATTCGACTTCCGGGACGTTGAAGGAACATTTTTCCAATTTTAAATAGAGGTGGTGCTCCGCTAGCCGCACGAGCACCTTTCGCATCCTCTCGTGATGGGTAGTTAGGTTGGCTGAGTGGATGAGGAGATCATCCATGTATATTATTAGCCACCCCTCGGCTAGGTAATCTGCAAATATGTTGTCCATCAGGGCCTGAAACGTGGCTGGAGAGTTACAGAGCCTGAAGAACATTACTGTGGGCTCAAAGAGCCCGAGCAGGGTGATGAATGCCGCTTTCCACCTATCCTTCGGGTGGATGAGCACGTTGTTGTACCCCCAGTGGACGTCCATCTTGGTGAAGACCCTGGAGTCCTTGACTTTGTCAATCAAGTCGGCTGTAAGGGGGAGCGGGTAGGCATTCTTGATGGTCATGGAGTTTAGATATCTATAGTCCTGGCATGGGCGTAGTTTCCCGTCCTTCTTCTTAACGAAGAAGAACGGCGACACCTGAGGGGAGGTGGACTGCATGATCTTCCCACTCTTCAGATGCTCGATGACAAACTCCTGGCATGCCACTTGTTCTTCAGGGTTCAGTGAGTAGTTCTTGGCTCGGCGAGGTATGAACTCCTTAATGAGCTCAATCCGGTGGTCATAACTTTGTGACGGGGGTAGAGTGGTGGCTGCTTCTTCTGAGAAGACTTTCTTGTATTCTTGATACTCCTTCAGCAGGGTCTTGTGTTCTAGGATCTGCTTGCTGGCTATTTCCGTCGACACGGTGGTCTTGCGAATCTCCTCGTCAAGACTTTCTCATATGATCACCTCCTCTGAGGGATCGTCCAGATCCTCAGCGATATATTTGGCCAGGTATCGCTGTGCCACCTGTAGTGGTCTTTCCTCGACTTCTTCGTCAGACACCAGGAGAAGTTCCCGCTTCTCCCAGTCTATTATGGGGTTTTCCTTGGCAAGCCATGCCATTCCTAGAATGATAGGCGTCTTGCCAGAACCAAGCACCATCAGGCTCCTTCTTCGGGTCTTGCCTTCTATGGTCATGGTCAAGAATCCTCGCTGGGTGATACTTCCTCCAGTGTTATGGGATCCATCTGCGTTGATAGTGTCTCGGGGGTTCTTTAGACGGGTGAGGGGTATTTTCCATTTTCGGGCATGCTTGGCATTTATGAAATTGCCGGTAGCTCCGCTGTCGATCAGGGTGTAGGTTTCAATGATTCCAGATGGGGTGCGAATGGTTACAGGAATGGTCATTGATCATCGTTCTTGTGATATTACAGCATCCAGTAATCTAGAGGAGGGAAACATCGACTTCCATCCTCATTTCAAAAACCCCGTATCTTAGTAATCTTTTCCTGGAGCTTAGTGAAAAGTACCGCTACTCTTTCATCTCCGCTGTCGTCTTCATCATCAGCAAACTCATCATCTTCGTAGACTTGTTGTAGGACCTTGAGGATTTGATCCTTTGTCCCCTTCTTGCTATCAAGTACCTTCTGTATGTACTCCGCAGTTTCATTGGGCATCGGTGGGTCCTTAGTTACCCCATCCGAGACCTCTCGGGTTTTCTTGGTTGCTCTGGCCGACCCAGGTCTCTTGTGGTTTCGAGTGGAACACCCCTTCTTTCCGCAGATGAAGCAAAGGCCGTTCTTGACACGGCAAGCTCTCTCCGTGGGTGATAACCTAATTGTGTCCATGTCCATCGCATTGGGGTCCTTTCCTGACGATCTCCCTCCCCCATTTCCTCCTTGATGGGTGAATCGTCCTCCGGATAAATCTCTTACCCGCTCTAGCTGGTGCACCTGTTTTTGTGCGGCTTCTACCCAGTCTTTGATAGTCGTGGGTTCCTTGAGCAGTATGACATTCCTGGCAATGTCATGGTTTAGTCCTCTGACAAACCACTCGCAGAGTGCACCTTCATCGGTCACTCCTGATTTGGCAGCGAGGAGTTGGAAATCTTGTATATATTTCTGGGCGCTCTTCATGCTCGATGCCCCTCTTTCTTGTTGGAGATTTCCGATTTTCCTCCTGGCATCGGCTGCCTCCTCCTTGGACACGAAGCAGTTGGCAAACCTCTCGATGAACTTATTCCAAGTTTTCTCTTTATCTACTAAGTTGGCATCCAGGGCAAACTGCCCTTCGGTGAACACTCATCCCCTCCCTTTCAGCATCTTGTTTAGTGCGGTGACCACTTTGGCTAGGTCGGTTTTGTACAACTCCACATTTACTGCAAAATAATTATCCATGCCTGCTATCCACCATATGGCATCTTCGCTATTCCCAGAGAAGTCGGCCAGCAGGGCCACTTTCAGTTCAGTGGGGGCCATCTTGTCTTCT
>JBBPJU010001123.1:0-13963 GCA_038088875.1 Austroboletus festivus
GATCCGAGAAGGCATGACTGAAAAGTTGTCAGAGGAACCTTTGTGTAGGCTTGGGCAGCAAAGTACCCTACCGAGAAGGAAGGACAAAGGTATATCCACAGAGGTAAAGGTCAACGTTCAACCTCTGCACACCAATCAGGTCAAAAATCCTGGAAAGAAGCGATGGAAAGAGGAGTTGGGGGCAGAAACCCTACCCTCATATGTCTATGGGGAGAGGTTACCAAGAAAAGGAAGCAAGGTGGTGGTTACTCAGACTGAAGCAGTCTGAGTTCATTGACGTTCAGTATTGTCACGCATTTTATTGCTCGACTCGCTCCTACCTCCAGACATACATCGTACATGTGTAATCACTTGAATTATCCACGAAGTTCAAGTAGGCTAGTTGATCTATTTATCATTTCGTCCAACCTTTTACAGGCTTCAGGGTTGACTCTCTGGGTATTACCCACCACTGGCCGGTAGTATGCTATGCGTCAGGAGGAAATTGGTTCTAGATATTTCCATTCCTAAATGGTTTCTTGGGTCCTATGGTAGTCACCCACTTTTTGTCAGGACTGAGTTCAAAGTTTCAGCTTTCTGGGCGTAGCATCTATCGAGCCCACATGTATCACCAAAGACCATAATCCAGTCTCAAAGTTAGTAACTAGTGGCAACACGGCCCATTACGCAGGCTGACACTAGCTACTCATTCCCTGGCAGAATACAATACAATTCGCCATACTTAAACCTGCTATAAAATGAGCATGAAATCGTTTCTGGCTGCCGTCAAGAACGACTCAGTAACCGTGTTTGCTCAACTGTCGCAACCAGACGCTGTTGACAAGGTTCAGTGACCATGTACTTGCATGTTGGCATGCACTCGCTTACTCTGGAAAACTTGAGTCGCGGCTGTCGCACTTGCTAAGTGTACCCCTCAACCAACCATTTCCTCGACAGAACCTCCAGGCACTTTAAATTTACTGAAAGCACACTGTAATGGAAAATATGCTCTCGATAAATTAACGTAATCCTAACGAGCCAGCCATTTCACAATTACTTACGCCCAGGGTGCGCTGTTTCTAGAACTTCAAAATCGGAGCCCCTGTCACTCCTGGTTGGTTCAAGACTCAACTTTTACTCGAGGGAGATCGCTGGATAAATTGATCGTCCACAGGTCATGTATGCCACGGGGTCACCCTCTTTGAGTGTAATGCATGGGTGCTGATAACCAGGATCTCCGAAACCTGCTGATTGTAGTGTTAGGTAGTTAATATGTATCATGACCCACTTCAATGGCTAACGTTCAGTGTACCAACTCTATTACAGGGCGGGCTGTGCGCTGGCGTTTGCTCGAATCGGTCTTCCTTTGTGAGCGGACTTTCCTAAGTCACTACGTGGCAAGCTGCTCACTTGCCGTATGGCTCCTCACACAGCTAATCTCACTTCAGGGAATCCTTTGACGGGCGTCGTTGAAGGCGTCCATTTCACACGAAGTGAGGTGGATGAGATCGCAGAGAAACGCACCAAAAAGAACATTTTCTTTCCCGAAATTTACGGGGACGAAGGCGGAAATGAAACGGGAATGAATCCAGGAACTTTTCTTCCAGACGACATGTGGTCCGTACGCATTGAGGTAAAAGCATCCTTGTAAGTGATAGTTGCATCGTGCAGACAGACCCTGTCGCCTAACCCTTGTCTAGATCTCGTGTCCTCGTGCCACGACGAGATAGTTCACACGCCGATTTATCGATGGTCTGTAGTTTTCTTTTTTTAATTAAATTACAAGCCAAGCATCGATCGGCTCCGATTATCGATGGAGCAGGGTACTGGAATCCCAGGTCAGTGGTTGTTGTCGCTCAGCCAATTCGTCATAGACAAAGCTGTCCCCAATGGCACTTAAAAATATCCGGGAGTCTCAGTCCAACTGTGCGGCTCAAATACTGGTTCTCAGCGATTTACAGCACGAATAACGCTATACAGCTTCCCACTGCGGCTCGGCTGTCGGCCTCATGTTTATAGTTTTCCCAATGAGTGCTGCCTCATGGTCCATTTTTTCGATAAAGATTTGAGTGCATCAGGATAGGCCACTCATGGCGACTCAAACTTCAATGTCTGCGCCTGACGTCCGCATGTTCGGTTCGCAGAGAAGGTATGCTGGTTGTCCCGATGGGCCTTTGCATAACTCACAGTACTTATCTTCATCTAGGCGTGTGGTATCTTTTATCAGGAGCAACAGCATCCGACGTCTCGCGTTGGTACGCCCGAGATTCCAATCAAGGCAGCCCCCACCCCAGGATAACCAGCCAGTGTGGGATGCAATGGTTACAGTGCCCGAGCCTGGGAGTCTAGAGCCAAAACGGATAGGAAAGTCGGAAAATACGGTACGGCAACAGGAATGCATAGTGGGCAGGATTTGGATCTTACCGCCACTTTCTTTTCGTTTTAGTCCAGTTCACTTCAAGTTGACACCACCCGTGAAATCAACGAGTCGCATTCCTCGCCCATGAGCTCATGGGTTGTGGAATCTAAACCAGAAAGCAGAGAGAATGCAGGGAATGCTACTTTTCCAGACTCTACTGGAAATGTGAGGCCACTGATAGATAAATTGGTAGGGGATAAGCACGCGGCACCTGTTATCTCTGAGGCGAGGATCTGTGCTTTTTTCCCGGGGGTAACACTTAAACCTTTCATTCGTAAAACAGCACCATCCACGGCGGCGCAATAAGCTGCGGAAGGCGAATGCAAGCAGAGGTCGTTCATACAAATCTAGTGCCACCACGCCGAAGCATGGAGCCTCCGAAATAGAGGCGTCAGATACAGCGAGCCGATTGCAGATGAATTTTCACAGATCACTTGACAATGAGCATGGCCATTTGGGGGATACGCGACCCGAGGGAAATACCGCCTCCGCTCGACCCTATTCTGAAGGCGGTCAACAGAAGGCGGAGGGCGCCAAGAACGAAGAGAAGACTGTGATAGAAGCTGAGGAAATAGAGACACTCCGCCTAGAGCTCTCTAATCATCGACGTCAAATTGCTGAACTCCAGAAGCGTTGTGAGACGCAATCGAGAGACCTGGAAAAATCGAATAGTTTCCTCAATATGGCGGATAAGTCTTCGGATCTGGATATCGTCAAAGCTCTTCAGAGACTAAACGCGGAGATCCAGCAAAACGCTATCTACATGGCTGACTGGATGGTACAAGACTTTGACTTCGAGAATACAACAACACGCTCGACGGACGAGGAGACCGCTGTGGGGCGAGTTTCAGGTCATATTGGCCAAGTTTTGGCGAGATTCTTGGGAATGACTGACTCAGAGGACTTTTCCATGCTACTCCAAATTGCATTCCAAACTTATCTCACGTCGGAACTTCGCCGGACCACATCTTCTTGGTGTTTTGAGCAAGAGCATGACACATTCATCGATGGAATTTATCAACGGTTGCGAGGAGCAGGTGAGGGGCCGCATGACGTGTTCTCTATTCTAGCTAACGTGAAAACAAACTGCCGCATAGAGGCGCAAGCTGTCTCCGGACAATGGCGTTCGCATACGCGCGCTCATATTGTTCAAACTTGGATCGCACACAGAGTGTCCCTCGTCGAAAGGATTATTGTGGGAATTTCTGACATCGTGTTAGGTGCCGGCTGCACTGCAGCCCAGCTAGAGGTAACATCCAAGGTGATGTTTAAGTTTGGGGAGAAGATCTCCTTACTCGTCGAACTCGCTGGATATCTCGCTAAGATGTTCGATGATGTGATTTCGAGCGATTTTGAGGTCTTCTCTATTTTTCCGGGAGATATATTTAATGGAGAGAATATGGAAGACGCAGAGGGCAGTCGGGCTGGGATTGATAACGCGCCAGTGTTATGTACTACTCACTTGGGGCTAAGGAAGCAGACACCAGCTGGATCACTGTGGGAGAGGGGGGAGAAACAGAAGATAATAGTCCTCAAGGCGAAGACGTTACTTGAATCCTTCCTAACAACGGCGGAATGACGTTTATATTGCACGTGTGGGTATCCTTGATTCTAGCAAGACCAATATAGGTTCAAATTCTATCGTGGCATGGACGGATTACATAATTCGCTCGCGTCGGCAGGCTACTTAATGTTCTATCATTGGGACGAGGTGACTATAAGACTATCAGTCCTGTGCAAATGTCGTACGACCTCGTAGCCTGCTTTAGATGTGACTGCATGTTAACTACAAGTAAAGGACTCGTATTAGCCACTCCATTATCCTACATATCCACATCGCTTTCTTGGTAATCTCTGAGCACCACTTGAACGCGAGATGTGATCCGATACCTGCTTGCTCCTCTTCCTTGGCAACCTTTCCTTGCTAGATTGCGTAAATTTATGGCTTTGCTCATCATCCACCCCCCTGCCACTGATATTCGAATGCAGCATGTCCTCAGGGACCTGGTCGACCCGCTTCCTAGGTAGCCTAACCTGACTGACGAGGGCGCCATCAGACACTCTCCTTTACCGGTCAACCTTTAGAACGTAGAACAATTACAATTATTAGGACTTACCTGCTCTCTATCGTCGACAGACTATCCTGACCAACAAGCGGGAGTATTGAGACTTCACTCCTCGTTCTCTGATCGACATTTGAATGTGTTGTGTCTTGTAGCACCTGCTTGACCCTCTTCCTCGGCAACTTGTCCCAAATAGCAAGCCAAAGTTTAGGGACCTCGTCATTCCCCAACCTTTGATTCATGTTCAAACCCAAACCATCTTTTAGTACGTTCCCTCCTTTCAGTGGCTCGCCTCGATCGGCGAGAGGAAGCCTAAGAACTTCACTATTCTCCAGTGTTTGGTCGGCACTTGAGGGAAGGATATCTTGTAACGCTTGCTTAACCTTCCTCCTCGGTAGCCTGTTTTGGTCGGCGCGTAGAAACTTAGGAACCTCGTTCTCCGACCTTTGGGTGCTATCTGAGTGCATAGTATGCTCTAGGACTTTCTTCCTCGGCAACCTTTCTCGAATGGATGGGGACTGCGGAACTTCATTCGCCGATCTTGAACTGATACTCGAGGCCGGCATGTTCTCTGACTTTTGCTCACCTCTCTTCCTTGGTAGCCTGTCCCGATTAGAGAACGGAAGTTTTGGGACTTCTTCATTCTCCGATTTTTGTTCGACATCTAGATGCGTATCCACCACCACCACCCTCTTCCTTGGCACCTTTTCCCGACTAGGGAGTGGAAGAATATGGACATCTTCATTCCCCAGTCTATGGTCGACATTTGAATCCTCTAGCACCTGTCCGTCTTTCGGCAGTTTGTCTGGACCAGCGGAGGAGAGCTTGGAGACCTCGTTCTGCCATGCCTGATTGACATCAGAAAGCAGAGTATCTTCCAGAGCCTGCTTAACATCCTTCCTCGGAAGCCTTTCCGGAACAGCGAGCTCGCACTCTGGAACCTCCTCAGTCTCCAATCTTTGACCAGCGTTTATACGCAGAGTATCCTCCAACACCTTCTTCCTTGGCAGCCTGTCCGCTGTGTCGAGTAGATGTCTAGGGTCATCCGCAGCTCGGGTTGACAAAAGCTGCTCGTTTGAACGTGAGGCGTCCTCTGGTGCCCGATAGATTTTCTTTCTTGGGATTGTTTCATGGTTGGCAGGTAGGGACGAAGTTCTAACCTTGTTCGCATCCCATGATGTTCGGTCACCGGCCCAGTGGGTGTCCTCCGGGGTTGGCTTATATGGTTTCCTCGGCAACCTCTGGCTGATGTCCGAATACGCGATTGTAGGACCAGTGTCGTGATTGAGTATACCTGGTGCAGATGGTGCTTCGTTCTCCGATCTGGCACCTATTATTGTAGAGTTTACACTAGGACAAAGACGAATATGAATCGACTGGGAAAATAACGGGAATGACTGCGTAGTAACAGATAGAGACGCCGTCGAAGAAGTTGATACTTCGTTAGGAAGGGGAGGCTGAGCACAGGTTGTAGATTTAAAGGTGCTGTCCGCCACGGCAAGTGTGGGAGGGCTGTCTGTCGACCATGGTGGAAATGTGACGGTGGGAACAAGCTTAGAATGGCTTTGGACGGCGGTCAGATTATGATCGTCGTGCGCGACCGAATGCTGCACGTTCAGGTTGTACGAGAGGGAGCGATGTCCTGCGCCAAGCTGCACACGTGCCGCAGTATCTTGGAGGCGAGGTGGTGAAGCTAAGGATGCTGCACGTCTCCGTGGCTGATCGATCCCTTGAGACGGGAGCAACTGTGGAAACAAACCACCTTGTCGCCCCTGGTTGCTAAATGGTACAGAGGCGCTAACTAGAGCTCCGGAGGACCGCCTCGGGCTTGCCTCAAGGGTGTTCATTTTCATCCAAGGACTGGGAACGATTAACTTCGGGGAATTTCCTCCAGCTATAAGTGATAGATTAGAAGGGCACCACGGGAATACTAGACACGAGTGACCAAAATGAAAAGCATTTGGATGTACGTACATGAAGCTACGTTGCCATGTCCTTCCTGAAGTGCAACCATCGTATTCCTCCTGCTCCGATTAAGATACTGTCGTCCCTCTGGCCATTCACTTAAAGGTTTCACATTCCGATAATATTGTTGGAACATGTGTGCAAACTGGTCGTAAAGCGCCTCTTGAGACAAGCGACGGGGACCTAGTGAACGGGATTCGCCTGGCGCCCGCAACGGCGGCAACGCGGGAATGTCGCTGAGCATATCGAGTGCACGACGATAATCGTTGTTGGTCGACTGAACAGTGCGACTATGGCAAGATTAGCACACAAATGTGAGAATGGAAGCAGATGCGCACAGGGTAGCATCGTCTGGGTCAGAAAACGTTGTCCTGAGTGATGCGAGACGAAGGTCGGTCATCGACATATCTTTCCCTAGGGAGATCTGTGGGCGGGGTGGTAGTTTGGGTGCTGACGGAGAAAATAGCATGTTTGAGAGAAAAGAGGACATAGCAACTCCGTTGGCCAGGTACATACATGGATTCCGAGAGTCGTCCGATGCGACTCGGAATCCGGTGACAGTGGACGCGGAGGCCTGTGAGGGACAATATTTGGCTTCGATCTGGGCGAGCGTTAGTCCAAATAGTAAATGAGGCACACCTAATGAGATTACTTGGTAGGTGGATTAGCTAAACCCTGAAGCCATCAGGAAAAAGTGTGGGGTATTGTGATCGGGAAAAAGCGTGGTGTTTCCTGTTGCGTTCTTTCTGTGAGTTTTGGCAAATTACAGTCAATGGGACGGTAAAGGATGAAAAATTAGAACCCAAGATTTGATCAACTTGAAGGTATTACGCGACGACGAATGATCCAGTAAGAAAGACTGTACTATAGCCTTATGCTCTCTCAGTTCCAGTGGATGTTTGGTGGTAGAGTCAGAGTCCAGTAGTGAGAGCAAAAGCTCACCAATGCCATAGTGTCTTCTGGCGCCATGACGAACCCTGGACAGCGACCACAATATTAGACACAGTATTTCACCTTTACGGCAAGTATAAACACCTACCTATCGAGGTCCACCGCAAAGTAGGAAATATTTGTTATGAAGTTGCGCGTCAAATTGTGCCGTTCGGAGTCCGGACGACCAAGGAAATGCCCTTGTTTCTGATCATCTTAATTGAAGAAGTCCCCCTAATCCGCCTCACCCTTACCTCGTGCGTTCAATGCATCCAGCCCAGCCTCTTAGCGCTTAGATGTGACAGAGAAGTGTGATTTCCGAAGATGACGGTCAGACATGTTCCTCAAGCCTGTCGTTCAAATTCATCCAGTCGGACTTCGTTGTTGGTCACCCTGCCAGCGTTCGCTGCCACATTGTGTTCGGGATCACACTTATTATATTTACGTCTCTTCCGGAAACACCGTCATCCAATTAGTGAAACAACCCGGCTCACGTACGTTTGGACTGGCTCATACGCCTTTTCAACTACCACTATGACCGGGTTGGCAATATTTTCCATTCTATCTTTTCTGTTTTCTCGGTCTCACTCACAGTCACTTCTGTAGGCTGTAGCCCATTTGTCCGCATTCAAATCTCGCTTTCAAACCCAACACTGACCACTAGTAATCACCCATATACGGCCCCAAATGCGCGTCCAGGGCTGTTAATGCAAGCTCTGTCTCGGCCGCGTCAAATAGATCCTCGCTGCACACGGCCCATGTCTAGGACTCTCCAAAAGGCGGAGTTGCTCGACCACCTCAACCGCATGCATCCACGACTGATCACCTTTCGCCTTCTTGACCAATGTCGTGTGCAATACCCAAAACGACAACAAGATGTATAAACCATCGGAATAATTGGTCATTTTCATGGTATGTACACGAACACCCGACGTGCGACGCGCTCTGCTCACCCTTTATTCCAGTGGATTCGTTCGTTCACCATGGTCTGACTATTGGATGTCATGTTTTAGCCGCTCGGACAAGCTCAAGGCGACGACTAGCGAGATAGCCAGACAAATCGATAATCGCTTCTCAGAAGTAGTAAAGGCATAGAAGGGGAAAGAGTGTCACTCTTGTGCCTATTTTCATACACCCAACTGCCTTAGTCTGACGGTGTGTCCCTTAATTCTACAGCGTATATCGACGATCCCCTCAGTATGGTCTGTTGTTGATGGTTTGGTAGCAGAGGAAAGGCGAAGGAAAGTGTAAAAGCAAGGACCACAGAGGCTTTGCTCTACGCTCATGTTCCATGGTTGTATCAAGGCGAGGATCCTATTACGCTTGCCTTGCAAGTGGTAACTGATACGAGTACTATTAGAATGAGCATCGCTGCTCTTGCAAACGCACATACTCCTGAATACTGTTTTGAATATTGCCACTGCTAGCAGCTCGTTGGATCGACCCATGCATAGCTCCTACAAGCATTGGTTCCTGGAAAGGCTGCTCTTCGGCCAGCCTAGTTACCAGGTTCGTGCAGATCGAAGGGGGGGAAAAACAAGTTTCAGAGGCTAGTAAATCGCTTGATGGTCGGAGGACTCTGGAAATTGTCGACATGCGATTCAAAGTAACATGGTGTGTTCTGACCATGTCTTATTCTGAACATGATTGCCCAAATGATGGGTGAATGACTATTAGTGGTTGTACCATCGTCTGTCGTGTTCATGTTGGCGGAGCTGTATGTCAAGGATCCCAGCATGACCTCGTCACTATCTCATTGTTGAAGATCAACGATGGACCTCGTTTGCGATCTATGGGAGAATCAGAATTACCAGATACACTTCCAAGCACCCCCTTGTCAGGTTGTTTGCGTGGAAAGTGCAAGTATTTGGTGAGTGATACCGTTGTCGGAGAAGAGTTATGTCGGTGAGCCTTTTTGTAGAGGCGAGCGAGTCTAGGTGATGAACGATGAAACTATCTATAACGTGACCGCGCCATAGTTAGGGAGTAGAAGTCAGCGGTCAAGATTTCAGATGCAAAAGATGCCCCAACTGGATAGACGGCGGTCACGCGAGGCGCACCAGTGAAATACATTAATACAATGGTGGTTGGGGAAAGCGGATCTGACGGGTCTGACGCAAACGACAACAGCGCTGATAGTAAGTAGTAGCTCCACTGAGTTGCTAGATATTTCTTACTACACTATTTTACTTCAATACTCATATGTTATGTTATGTACATGGTCCCAGACTAAAGCCATTCTCAGTCGCGTCACTCCAGATGTCTGCCTCTTTCAGCCAAGCTCGCCACGATCAAGGAACACGACCTAGAGACCACCTTCAAGGACAGCTTCAGTCTCCTTTCTCATTGTCATTCGCATGCCCAGTGGATCGACTCATCGCCACATACAGCAAATATTGGCAAATATCGAGCGGACCCTGCAGTTTTTGCGGCTTCCCGCAGTACGCCACATTGTTTGACACTCGCCTTTCAGAAGTCAGATGAACTGACGCTCTTTGGATCGCGAAGTACTTATGGCACGTTTTCTCGTACTCCAGGCTTCGATCCGACCCAAACGGGATCAACAGAAAAGCAAACTGGAAAACAGAACTCGGAGATTAATGGGAAACGAAGTATCAGTCAATGCATTGTGAGGTTGCTCAAACCCAGCGTACATGCGTCAGGGGACAGCGCAAATGAAAAAAAAAAAAACATCGGGCAACTTTGGCTATCTTCTCAATCTGCTCTCGTGACATAGACCAAGACTAGTTTCATTCTCGGTAGATCGTTATCAAAGAACCAGGTATCGAGTGGCATCACATTGCGCTTCGTGATTAAGGGTGTGGGGAACATCCGATCAGCAAAATTAAATGGTACGAACGGGTGCTCCTGAAGCTTCTATATCATGTAGAAGTTGATCATCCGAACTCAGCGCGATCATCCTCGTTTCAGTCTGTCACAGCCCTTTATCGCGCTGGGGCTTTTTGGCGCCCAGTCCGCCAGACTTTCGGCAATTTCGTATGATCGGAGGTTACGCAAACCCTTGCTCCACAAGAATCCCGGATGATTCCGTGTAAGGTCCATAAAGTTAGTTTTCTCTGCTTTTCTTTACTGTCTTATACGAAATCCCATTTACAGTAAAAATGACTGTATATTCAATCCGGTTCCCTAGATGAATCTTCCTGGTGTGGGTTATTTAGCTATTGCAGCACGGGGATAAGGGTTCCATCCTCTAAGTTCACCGTTGATCCACAGCAATGTGAAGAGAAAACTTGTTGCCTCATGTAGCCATTCCTGTGTGTGATCGAAATCAGGATTAGACGTGCATGGTCGAGTCCGTGGCTTGGGGCCCTCAGCCCAGTCTTATCTGGTCGAATTTTCTTGGGTAGATCCGATGAGGTTTGTTCGCGCATACGTGCATCAACCACTATTCCTTTTTTTTCTCACTTAAAAGCAGGTAATCATAAATTTCCAAGACCCCCAATCGACATCCTCCTTTCTCTCCAAGAGGTACATATCCCAGATCCCGTCGCGAAAAACTCTGCCCTGATATACTTCGCCTGCCAGCACGCCTACGGCGTTCATCTTTGATTCACTACCGGTACTCCCAGAGAACGAATTTACGTATATTTCCGTACACACTGGGGTAAGGATATGAAAGAACCTCGAAAACAACCTAAGGTACGGGGACGAGCGACTAGTGAAGCACGTTCTTCAGGCTTATCCTCCAACATTAGACGAAAACGCTAGAAATGAATGGACAGACTCTACCTGTTCCCGACAGCAATGCAAGGTTCGCGATCACTCCAGAAGGATTAACAGGGGACGTGTCTTTGGGATCCCCATTCCTATCCTCCGCGCAAGGGAGAGACGGATTCCAAAGTGCCCAGGTAACCCACGGACTGTATCTTTTGGGTAACCAATTAGTCTCAACCTATTCAACAGAAATCCATTTTTTCTGAAAGTGGAGAACCTGCCGCCGGTGCACCGGAGGTGATTCATTATGACTTAGTGTCCGGTAAGAGTGAACTAATCGTGTTTTTTTCATTGTCTCACTCGTCTTCTCAACGTTCCGTAGATACCACTCCGAAAACTATTAATCCGGCTTTCGAGATGTCAAATAGCACTGTTGCCTATAACACCACTGTGGAAACCAAGGTCGAAGAGCGAAAGGATACTTCGACTACAAATTCCTCCCAAACCGTTACGGGCGAGCAGAAACATGGTGTACGGATCCCTGATCACAGTGGGTTACCAAGAAAACCATCCTTAATGCTTCCTTCGCAACCCGCTGAGGCCATGAAATCTCCCACCCCGTTCGCCATCGAGACCATTGAAACCCAAAGTTTCCAGTCATCTGCGTTATCGGTGCACAAATTCGTGCAAGAGAAGTTTGTTCGGATAGAACATACACGCCGCGAGGAGATGGATCATATTATTTCCCTCATGAACTCCATGACAGCTGAACACGATGAATACAAGCGCTCCTGTGAAGTGCGATTCATTGCTTATGAAACGGAAAGGGCAAGGCTTATGCGGGAGAACGCCTCTCTTACTGCTCGCATCACTGTTCTCGAGATCCAGATCAGTTCCGGCGGTTCCAGCCACTTTGGAACTGCGTACAATTTGGAACCCAGTATCATCACGATCACCACTACAATTACCACTGTCGTCACCCGAATTGAACAGTGGAAGCAAACGATTGCCAACAACAAAGGTCCATTTACCATCTCTCCCAAGGAACTGGAGCAGCTCTTGTCAGAATTATCCGCTACGTCTTCTCAGATGCAAGGACTCCAGCAACAGTATACTGTTCTGTCGAAAACCTCTGCCTCAGTCCAGAACGAGTTGCAGCTAATGACATCGCTCAACGAGGAGAAAGACCGGTCTATCGCCTCTCTGAGAGCTGAAGTGGACCAGTTGACGAGCGAGAATAGGGAAAAAACACGGCAGATCAGTTCTGTACGCATGGATAATGAAGCTCTGCGAAACGACCTCTCCGGCGGGAACTCTCGTATATCTGAACTCCAAAAACGCTTCGATGCGCAGTCGGCTGATCTCGGTTCTGTCAGCCATGAACTGCAAATCAAGACGGGGTTGGTTGATGAGAGAGATCGTACTATAGCATCCATCTCTGCCGAAGTTGCTCGATTGAAGGAGTTAGATGCTGGGAAGACGCAGCAGATTGCCACCACCGACAGAAACTACCAGAAACTTCAGCAAGATTTCGCCGCCGCCATCGCCCAGATATCAAAACTAGAGAAGTGCTATGACGCCAAGTCCAAGGAGCTCATCCTAGCCCAGAATGAAGTCCTGGCCAACAAATCTTTGATCGTAGAGAAGGATCGTAAGATCACTACCCTTACTGCAGAGGTCGGCGGGTGGCAACGTGCAGACGTTGTGAAGGGAGAGCAGATAACCGCTGAACACAGAGAGAAGGAGAAGCTTCAGCAGGACCTCGCAACCTTATCTTCACAGATGGCCGAGCTTCACGAGCTCTACGAAGCGCAGTCGAAGGACATTGCTTCTACTCGTAGCGAGCTTCAAGTCAAAATATCACTCATCCAGGAAAAGGAACAGACCATCGTCTCCCTCACCACTGGAATCGTCGAGGCAAAACGTGAATGCAGCGCGCAGGAGGAAAATGTCTCGAGTACACGCAAAGACGTAGAGCAGCTTCGGAGTGAACTTTCCTTATCTTCCTCCCGATTCGCAGATCTCCAGAAACGTTACGAGGAGCAGTCGACGGAACTCGACTCTGTCCGCGATGAACTCCATCGAATTCAGCTTTCGATAGGCGACGATGATCCCTCCGAGCACGCCGTCGCACAACATATCGATGAAGCACTGAAGAAGAAGAACAAAGAGATGGAGGGACTTCGTCGAGACCTTGCCGAATATACCTCTCGGAATGCTGAGCTCCAGAAGTCGTACGAGTCGATTTCGAAGGACCTCCGCACTGCTCGTGACAAGTTCGAGGAGAAGATCTCGGAAAGCGAGCGCACCATTGCCTCTTTAAAGATTCAAGTTGAGCAACGTGACCATTCAGATGCCGCGATGACTGAGCAGTTAGCGGTTTCCCGGAAGGAGGTCGAGAAGTACCAACAAGAGCTATCCACATGCACATCCCAACTCTCCGAGCTCCGTAGCCGTTACGAGACGCAGTCAGGCAAGTTGGTCGCTGTAAGCAAGGATCTTCAGGATATGAAATCGGAAAATGATAGTAAAGAGCGCCAAATCGTCACCCTCAGCGCGGAGGTTAATCATTGGAAGGACTTAGAAGTTGCCAAAGTGAAGCAGATCGAATCTACTCTCGAGAAGGTTGAGGGGCTTCAGAGTGACCTGTCCGCTTCCATTACCAAACTCGCGGATCTTCAGGGCCGCTATGATGCGCAGTCAGTCGTGCTCAGTTCCGTACGCAAGAATTTCCAAGAGAGGACATCACTTCACGAAAGCGAAGTTCAAAAAATCAGTTCTCTTTCCGCTGAGCTCGAGCAGTGGAAGCAGACGAATGGTACCAAGATGGCCCAGATCGAAGCTACCAAGAAGCAGGTCGACGAACTTCACTTGCGTTTGTCCACTTCCGCCTCTGAGCTTGCCGAGCTTCAAGGCCGTTACAAGGCACAAT
>JBBPJU010001124.1:0-13960 GCA_038088875.1 Austroboletus festivus
AAGATATCAGGAACCACCCCCAAAACATGTCTCCGTAGATGCTTTAATGGATGAACATCTCTTCGCTTATCTAGATCAAACTGAAGACGATGTCTTATGTGCACAAATCGCTCTAGGGTGAGATATGTCGCACCTAAAACCACTCCGATCCCTATCCAGGACTATTTTAGCAAACCGATGCTTTATTCCCAACCCCTCTTTGACTTGTGCGACCTTGACTACCTCAACTCAATTAGCCATTGAAAATAAAAAGAAAGAGGTAGTCTTACCCGAAGCTTACTCTGCCTACAAAGACATCTTTGCCGACGAAAATACCCCTCTTCCCCCTAGTTGGAATTGTGACCACGAGATCAACCTCACCGACAACTTTGTCCCAAAGATTGGGAAGCTGTACTCCCTCACAACTGAAGAATGTAAGGCTCAAGATGAATTTCTGGATGAAAATCTAAAATCTGGAAAAATCCATCCATCCTCCTCTCCCCAAGCAGCTCCATTTTTCTTTGTTAAAAAGAAAGACGGAAAATTAAGGCCTGTCCAAGACTACAGGTATCTCAATGACCATACTATTCGAGACACCTATCCGCTTCCCTTGATCTCCAACTTGTTAGACAAGCTAAAGGATGCCAAAATCTTCACCAAGTTTGATGTCTGCTGGGGGTACAACAATATTCACATCAAAGAAGGACACTAGTGGAAGGCAGCCTTCATTACCCATCGTGGGCTTTTCGAACCTGTCGTGATGCCTTTTGGCCCAAAGAATGCCCCTGCCACCTTCCAACAGTTTATGAATAAAGAGTTTAGAGATCTCATCGCCGTGGGAAAGATTGTCATCTACATGGATGACATCCTCATTTTCTCTTGCAATCAACAAGATCATGATGAAATGACTCGCCAAGTCCTTCAACGGATGAGAGAACTGAATCTTCACCTACAACTACAAAAATGTCTTTTCAATGTCTTGGAAGTTGACTACCTAGGAATGATCATCAAACAAGGCTCCCTTGCAATGGACCCCGTCAAGCTAGATGGGATCACCTCCTGGCCTACACCTACCAAAGTTAAAGATGTTTGATCCTTCTTAGATTTTGCAAACTTCTACAGACGCTTTGTTCCCCACTACTCTGAAATAGCCCGTCCTCTCCTCGACCTTACTAAGAAAGATCAACAGTGGGATTGGTCCCCCACATGCAACGAAGCTTTTACAGGTCTTAAAGAACTGTTCTTGTCACAACCAGTTCTCCAATTCCCAAATTCCTCAGCCCCTTTTACCATTGCCACGGATGCCTCTAAGTATGCCACCGGAGGCATTCTCCTCCAGACAGATTCTAATGGCGATTGGCATCCCTGCTCATATCTCTTCCAAACCTTCTCCTCCACAGAATGCAACTATGACATTTACGATCGAGAACTTTTAGCAGTCATTCATGCTCTCAAAGCATGGAGACATTACTTACTTGGCTCTCCATTCTCCATTCAGGTCTTTACTGACCATAAAAATCTCTTATATTTTAAACAGCCCCAGAACCTCAACTGTCGACAAGCCTGTTGGCTTATTGATCTTGCAGATTATAATCTCAAAATGATTCATGTCCTGGGTTCTCTCCTATCTGGCCCTGATGCACTGTCTCGCCATCCAGATCGCTGCCCTGATGATTCCTCTGACAACTCATCAGTTACTTTACTCCCCCCTTCCCTCTTTGTTAATCTTATTGACTCTGCTTTACGCACCAGTATCACTTCTTTATCCGCTTCTGATCCCTTAGTCCAACAAACCGTTTCCAATCTCTCCAATACTCCGGCCTCCCTCTGTACTCATTTAGCAGACTAGAACTATGAAGATAATCTCCTTACCTATCGAAATCGCATCTATATTCCCCCCTCCCTTCGTCATGACATAGTCTCACGCTGTCATGATCACCCCTCAGCTGGACACCCCAGTTTCCTTAAGACCCGACAACTTGTATCCGCTGACTTTTGGTGGCCGGGTCTAGCCTCCTTCATCCGCCAATATGTCGCTGGCTGCACCACATGTCAAGCCAATAAATCTAATACTCACCCCTCTACCCCACCTCTGTCTCCTATTAAATCCTCTTGTACACGTCCTTTTCAGCAAATCTCCTGCGACCTCATCACCGACCTTCCCCTCTCCTCTAATTTTGATTCCCTTTTGGTCGTGGTTGACCATGGGCTTACAAAGGGGGTTATTCTCTGTCCAACTAAGAAAACCGTCACTGCAGAAGGGATAGCCACCCTTTTCTTCCACAAAGTTTACAAGCGGTTTGGGCTATATGACAAAATCATCTCTGACAGAGGACCACAATTCACATCCTCCTTTGCTAAAGAGCTAGGAAGACTGTTAAAGTACGATCTTGCCTTATCCACTGCTTACCACCCTCAGACAGACAGAGAAACGGAGAGAGTCAACCAAGAGATAGAAACCTATCTTCGCATTGTGTGCAGTAACCATCCCACTGACTGGACTGAACATATTTCCTCCACCGAATTTGCTCACAATCATTGCCCTCATTCTGTCATAGGAAAATCCCCATTTTACCTCATGATGGATTATGAACCCTTAGCCCTCCCGACGGTATTCCCAACAAGCACAATCCCCGCTGTAGAAGAACAAATTAAAAGACTTCTAGCAGCCAGAGAAGAAGCCATTGCGGCTCATGAATTAGCCAGACAGCTGATGGCCACACGATCAAAAAAATCATTTACACCATTCGCCAAAGGAGATAAAGTTTGGTTGGAAGCCTGCAATTTGAAAAGGAGAATAGATAATCCAAAGTTTGCTCCTAAAAGAGAAGGACCTTTTACCATCATCCAGGTACTATCGCCGGTCTCCTATTGCTTACGACTCCCCAGTACCTGGAAGATTCACCCAGTCTTTCATGCTTCCCTTCTCACGCCCTATCACGAGAACAATATTTATGGAAAGAACTTCCCTAGACCACCCCTGGAGTTAATAGAAGGTGAAGAAGAATATGAAATCGAGAAGATAGTACGCCATCGCAGAACTTTGTCGAACCGCTTCTATTTGATCCAATGGAAAGGATACTCCGCCGAAGAAGATTCATAGGTCCCAGAGCGGGATATGAAAAATGCAAAGGCCGCCCTAAAGGAATATAAAAACCATCATCCTTCTCTTTCATATCTTTAGCTTCTACCTCCATTGACACTACCACCCTTTCAGAAATCTTCAAAAAAATGTCCTCTATTACCTCTGTTTCCTCCTTCATTGACACCCCCGCTATGACTCCTACCCGTCCCATCACTCCCCTTGTCACCCTCGATGCTATTGCTGCTACCACTGCTGTCATGTCCCCTACTAGTACGCTTCCCCCAGGTGTACCGTACTCTCCCATGCATGCTGAGCCCATAACTGATCGCCCTCTTGAAAAGGCACAATGAGAACGAGTTTACACAGAAATCCTTCGCCACCCTGGACACACTCTCACCATCAACGACCTTCTCCATCCCCATTCAGCCCTTCATAACCTCTTTATGGCCCATTTAGGATGTGGAACTCTCGAGATGATGAGCTGGACTATGACTTCAAATGCCCACATTGGGCTTTTCACCTCTAAACTATGACGTATTGGTATGGACATCCAGCACCTAATCGAAGATGCGATGCATCAGTTAGACATGACCCATATGTTAGAACATATAGAAGAAGTTGCCAAAGAAAGAGGCGAATGACATGTGGCATACTTGGCTGCTACCACTCCCTCAGCCTCATCATCGCCTCTCACTCTTGAAGAACAAGCTCTCGTAGATCGCGTCGAAGCCTGGTGGTCAGGTGGTGATCATACCATGCCATTATCTCCACGCCACCCTCGCTATCATGAGGCTTGTTTCTCTTGTCATCACCTTGGTCATCTCAGAGTAGATTGCATCTTCTATCAGTGTACCCACTGCCTTAAATGGCACCCGGGTCATACCCAGCATTCCTGCCCTCTTCGTCACCGTACCCCATCTCAATCATCATCCTCATCATCTGTATCGTCTATCTCTCATCATGCCACTACCCGTTTTGCTTTACCAGTTCCACCTCTGCCAGGGATCCCTTTTCTGTGCCGAACTATGGGACATGGTCATCCCAGGAGGTCTCCACCTTGTCCTTGCTCTCCCAGCCCCCAGTCAGAAGGTTCCCTCATTGACATGTATGACCCTGTCGCTGAATCCAACATGACGGGGGATGTCTGTGACATCTAGGTTGAGACTAAACCAGCTGCTGTGTGCTGGCTCATCTGGATGTCTCTCACAGTAGCTTCGAGTATACAAAGGGGGTAATGTTATGATTTCTTTCCATGTTTACATATAACTCTTGTACCAACTCTAGCCTTTCGTTTCTCCTTGGATAATCCTATTTGGGATAAGTCCAATTCGTCTTCAGGCTGAGTCATACTCCTTTATTCTTGCTTATTCATTTATATCTAGTAATCGGCCCAATTACTCAGCTGTTATGTGTCATCATGAGTCATTCTCTTGTTTTCTGACTCATCAATTGTTCTTTGATGTTCCATCGTATTCTTTATGACTCATCTACAGACAGCCTCGTTCCTATTCAAGGCAGTGTTCCCACACTGCCTCTCATCCTTCTCCACTATATAAACCCACCTACTTGCTGCCATGTACTTTAGTCTAGTTCTCCCTTACAATCACACCTCTTGTGCTTGTCCCCTCCATTAGACTCCTGAGTGTTCTCTTCCACTCAGCCTCCCTGACCATAGTCTTCATCCTACTCTGAGTGGACGCTCCACCTTTGAACTCTTCGAGTATTCACTAGACGATACTCTCGAACCCTTGACCCTAAGGGCTACACTTGGATCTATCCGGTACAAGCGTAACATCATGCTTGTACCAGAGAACCTGGAGGTGAAGATTGTTTACATTGGGGACATAGATGTGATTATCTAGGCATAAAAAGCCATTGGTGTCAACAGTCCAGTGAGGGTCAGGAGATGTGGAGGAGGACAGACAGATGGAGGCAATAGAGTTGGAGGAAAGGGTGGAGAGGATGTTATACACCATATGGACTACCCATGAAGGGTGACCTCTTTTCCTTCTAAAGGGGACAGACCATGGCTTGATGCCAAAATTACTATAGCTGCCTGTGAAGGAAGCATAGATAGAGAGCATTAATTCTAACATGGAGAGGCAGAAGGAGTAACTTGGGGAGAGGAGCCCATTGGGAATACAATTCCTGGATGGTGGAATATCCAAGCCCCATCCATCTTCCTCAAGAAGACTGAACCTGTGCCTGAGTGGCCTATCAATCCCACATGGATGTGATGCATTCAAGCAGTTCTCTATCTGTATGATCATTCCTTATCTTTTCTATCCATCAGACTATTTTTATTTCCAATTGCACCTCCCTACACTAATGTGATCTCTTATTCCCCCACTCATACTTATCTCTGTGACATGATCTATGGGTATAGATCCAAGACACAAAGATATCCTAAGTTCTAGCTGTCTGTTAAACTAGCTATGATGTACTCTGATGGTAACTCTGGAGGTCCAGAGTTATGGTGGTTAAATAGGACTTGGCTTCACCTTATGTGGTGCACCCTTACACTAAGTCTGATGTCCTGAATTTTGGAGGGATCAGAATATGGCCAGAGGATCGGAGTAGAGCTGTCAAGGCTTAGAGCAAAGGGGGATGAGTAGAACAAGGGTTGTCTGGCTCAGTCAGAGTGAAGGAGTGGAATGGAGTGAGATAGGAGTCAAGTACATTGAGTATCAAAGAGATAATGTACATCAAATGTAAGTTGATATTCCAGCTGAGGTATCAGTTGGAAGTATGGAGTTTATATATACAGGAGATGGATTACTAAGTAACTGTGAAGTTGAAGAAGGAGTTATACCAGAGCATTGCCTTGAGGCAATGCCTCTTAGCAATCAATTGATATGGGTACAGAGGATAACCAGAAATGTAAGTAATCAATGATGACAAGGAAACATAATGAGTACAAGTCCAGATCAGATATCTATGAGATAAAGGAAAATCACACCGGAGTTACTAAGGAGTTGCAACCAGAAGATCAGAGTTGCACAGGATATGACACTGTCACTCAACAGTAGACAGGAGACTAATAGAAGTCTGGTTGGATTTGGATAAGTTTTGCTGCAGCCCTCACTCAGGAATGGCAGTTGAATCAAATACCATGTAGATTAAACATAGATCTAGTTAAGGGATTTACTATACAAGGCAGCCATATTTATAGGGATATGGGAAAGTACTATGACCATAAGAAGCAATCATGGGTAGGTAGGGGACTGTCCTTTAGGGCAAAGGGTACAGAAAGATAAGCATGGATGGGGGAAGGATAGATCACACAGGTGAAGAGGGTGTGATTGGAAATGGAAGTAGTCCATAGATAACAATCAAAGGGGAAATCATACTAGTAAGAGATGTGCATGAATGCATCATATCCATGCTGGATCTGTGGGCCACTCTGATGCAGATACAGTCTCTTCTAATGAAATCAGTGGTGCTTGGACATTTCACCATCTAGGGACTGGGTTCTCCAATGCTTCCTCTCCCCAAGTTGTGTCAGCTGCTTCTCCTCCCCAGAATTGATGTTGCCTGTCCAGATTCCCTCCATAAGCAATTATGGCAATATTAGCATTGAGCCATGGTCTATCCCCTTCAGAAGGAAAAGGGGTCACCCTCTGTAGGTAGTCCACATAGTGTGTGATGTTATGATTCATTGTAGGGGTATACTTTTCTTTATTGTTCTCCCTTGCACTAGTTATAGTTGATCAAGTCTTTCAATTCCACTCTGGTAATCCTACTCAGGATAAGCCTGATTCTCTTTCAAACTTGATTATGCTGCTTATTCCACTGCTTATTCATTCATGTTTAGTCATCAATGAGTCATTCTTCTTATCTTCTGACTCATTGATCTTTTTTGATGTTCTATGACATTCCTGTTATGAAATGATGGAGGCAACCCCCTATGTCATACTTAGAGGTGCTGGACCATCTATCTTTTTTCCCTTCATTTGCCTAGAATAATATGAAAGTGGAGCCATGCTTCTCTGAAGTGTGGGATAGCAATGCCGATACCTGGGGAGTGGAAGATTACCCTCAAAAGAATATACCCCTGGCAGGGGAGAATGGGCCATGGTATGACTGGAATCGAAGGAATCTCATGGACTTCATGAATAGGTAAGGACATTATTTCCCCTTCTTCTGAATGCCTGATCCTCTATTTCTTCCACATCCTATCTTGTAAACTCTCCTTCCCCCTTGAGTTGCCACCTCACCCATCCTTCTTCTTACTGCATCCGATGGGGTGAGCTTTACTTCCTTTTTCAATCACATCTATGATATAGGGTATGATTTCTTTTTTGAATAACCTTTCATAAATCTATGATAGAGTTCAGACCTAAACTAATAGGGAGCTCTCATACATAGTCATTTCCCTTTTTGTTCATAGCTATATGCACAGCCTTGATTTCCAATTCCCTTTATGGACACTTCTCTTTCTTTAGCAAACCTTATTCCTGTTGAGTAAGGCAGTGTTTTCCCCAATATTGGGGATTCTCTAATGAGGGGATAACTTCCCATCTCTTTCCATTTACATATATAAGTGCCCATGTACAGTAGAGTTATCCCCAGTTAGAATCTATGCATCCTTATGTGGAACTAGCTATATCTTGAAATGGTGGACAGTTTATCATTTCTCAAGAGAGTCTGAGTGCAACAGATTCTAGCCCTGCATCTCCTTCTATCCACTGAATTCATCAATACCTGGCAATCCATCCTATCCATCTGTGTCCAGTATGGACCATGCCTTGCAGAGGCAGATTGAATCATTGCATGCAAACTAGGCCTCCATGTCTTGCATTCTGTATCAATTCCTATGACTCAGCTATGGACAGCCTCATTTCTATTTAAGGCAGTATCTTATGCACTACCTCTCATTTCTATTCATTATATAAGCCTGTTTTCTCACTGCCATGTACACTAGTCTAGTTCTACCTTGCAATCACCCATCCAGTGTTTGCTCTATCATATCAGACTCCCTGTCATGCACCATGTGGATTATCCATGGAGGGCCACTATCATATCTGTACCTCTGATCCCCTTCTGGGCCTACTCCAACCTTTTCCGGTCTCCTATCCCATCACCCTATTATACCCCTCACCATTCCCACATGGACTTATGGACTTCCCACGATCATGCTTGCAGCACAGCTCTGGCTATAGGTAGTGCCCGGTATTATTGCTTAGATTTCTCTTTTATAGTTTAGTCTTTCACTTACTCTTATGCTGTTCCAGAGCCCCTTGGCTCTGGGATATGACCCTTATTTTCTTGCACAGATTTTACTCTGCCTTCGGTACTCAGTTTCCATTTGTTCCAGACTTTCCTCCCTATATACATACCACTCCATATATAAGTACAAGTACCTCCTGTATGTTCCTCAGTTCATATATCAAATTCGTCCACCCTCCTGTTTGCTCATCTGAGCACCTCTGTCTTACCTCCAATCTCCTATTCCCAAGGATGGGCTTGTCAAGAGCATGACACATAAGTCTTGTGCTGAAGTCCTCACCCATCTGTCATCTTAAGTATCTCTGCCCCTATCTCCATTTTAGACTTTGGTCCATCTCTACCCTAACTCTCCTCCAACTACCCATTAGCCCCAGAACTCCTCAGAGAACAATCTGGAGGATCAGGACTTGACAGTATATATGAACTCACACTTGACAGGTCCTTTTCGTATATTCACTATAACTACCCGCTCTAGCACTCGCAGCTGTACTCAACAGTCCAACCGCATTCTACAGAATGTCTTCAGGAGCTCTCGTGGCATCCCTGGAGAGTTCGTCAGCCTAACTGCCAGACATGGTGACTTCATTTCCACATTCCATCCCAACTGCCCGCTATTACCATTAACACCTCTACCGGACTCCTGGTTCTCTGCAAATCAATGGTCACCTTGACCCCAGTTCGAAGAACTGTGAGATGATGATGATGATGAAGGTTTTGAGTTGCCTCTAAGGAACTCCAGTGGTGCACCAGACAACCCTGGAAACAACAACAATGGCAACAACTCAGATTCCTCTGACTCCCCCATTTTCTCTGATGATGAGGGGAACAACTCCCCAGAATCTCCCAACGAAGTTCTGCTTGCCTTCGAACCCTTCATCCAACTCACTAATGCCATCCGTGATATGATGTGTCAAACGCTATGTCATAGCCAGCATTCTGACAGCTCAAAGATGAAAGTCCAAGAGCCTGACACATTCGATGGCACAGATCCCCAAAAGCTCTGAACATTCATTGTTCAGTGCAAACTGAACTTTCAAGCAAACCCAAAGAGTTATCGACAGAACTGCACAAAGGTAATGTTCGCTCAATCTTATTTTAAGGGTGTTGCCCTCGACTATTTCGAGCCAGACCTGCTCAGGGATGAACCCCTGGAGTTGCGTCCACTCTGGATGGATAATTGGCATGCTTTTCTGATGGAATTGCAAGCCAACTTTGGTCTTCATGACCCTGTGGGCGATGCAGAAGCTCAGCTTGAGCGACTGCAAATGAAAGATACTCACCATATAACAAAATATATAGTAGAATGGAATCGCCTAGCATCACAAGTCCACAATTGGGGGGCTGGCACCCTCTGCCGGAGTTTCTACAATGGACTTCCAGATCACATCAAGGACAAGTTGTTGTGCCAGGGCAAGCCCGACAACATCAGGGACCTCCACACGCTTGCCCAGCAAATCGATCATCGCTATTGAGAGTGCAAGGACAAAATCAGTCAGGCCAACAAGTCCTCTAACCCCACTACCAGTTCTGGTTCCACCTCTGACAAAACACCTTCACCATTAGCCCTGAAGTCCAAGGAGGACAAATCCAAGGGCCAAGAAAACACTGCCTCGACCTCCAGATCTTTTGGCGGGTCTAACAACAAAAAGGGTAATAATTCCAGCCCTAATCCAGCTATCATATCCAAGCTAGAAAAAGATGGCAAGCTTCTCCCTGAGGAGCACCAACACCGTCTAGACAACAATTTATGTCTCTTCTGTGGACAGCCTGGGCACTCAGCCAAAGAGTGTCCCAAGTCAACCTCTAGGGCTGCGAAGGCTCGTGCCACAATGACAACTCCAGCAGCAACTACTTCTGGTTCTGCCTCCTCTGAGGCAAAAAAATAGAGAGCGACTCCTCTGACTCCACATGGGCTGGGAGTCACATTGAGCTTCACTGTGCTCTAATGGAGTTACGACTCAACACATCCACTCTTTCTGATCCAAACTCTCTCTGTCCAATTGTAAATATTCCTATGTACTCCATTTCTTCTGTTCCTGTTCTTCTTGATTCTGGCTCTACTCATTGTTTCATAGACTCTCGCTTTGTAGATAAACATTCTATACCTGTAACTTCCATACCTCTGCTTTCCCTCTGTCTCTTTGATGGTTCCTCTTCCACTTCCATTACCTCCACCATAGAGCTAACCCTTCAGTTTCCTTCAGGAGAGTCCACCTCCAAGACATTCTATGTCACCTCATTGGATTCCTTAAGCAGCCTTGTGCTTGGACACAGCTGGCTTGCCCATTACAATCTGTTGATTGATTGGGCCACGAGCAGCATCTCATTCCGGCCTTCTGCCGAAAGAATGCCAACCCCGATGTCACCCTCTGCACCTCCAGCTCCAGCTCCCTTGCCACCTCCTTCACTGGTTGGTACCCCTCTGGACACCCCTTCCACTATGGCACCTGGACTCACATGCCCCGCCATCTCCTTTGTCAATGCTGCTGCTTACATGCACACATGCAAGATGGAGGGCTCCCTCCAGTTTGCCATCAAACTCCAGTCCCCCAAAGCAAAAGTGCATTCTGCTTCCACCACTGAGGAGGCATTGGATCTCTCCGATATACCTCCGGAATACCGCAACTTTGCTGATGTTTTCAGCAAGAAGAAGGCCGATATGCTTGCTCTGCATCAGCCCTTCGACCTGAAGATCGATCTCGAGGATGGGGTTACACCTCTGATCGGGAAGCTCTACTCCCTCTCCCCCACTGAGCAGCAGTCCCTCTGCGAATTCATTGACAAACACCTCAACATTGGGTTCATCTGTCCTTCAACATCTCCACATGCTGCTCCAATGTTGTTCATCAAGAAGAAAGACAGTTCCCTGCGACTTTGCATCAACTTCCAAGGACTCAACAAAATCACCAAGAAAGACCACTACCCCCTTTCCTGTACTACCAACCTCCTCGATGCTCCCAGCGGAGTGAAGATATTCATGAAGCTCAACCTCCAGCATGCATACCACCTGGTCCATATTGCTGAGGGGGACGAGTGGAAAACTTCCTTCTGGATCCGTTATGGATCCTACAAGTGGTTGGTAATGCCGTTTGAACTTATGAATGCCCTGGCAGCATTTCAGCGATTTATTAACAGCATCTTTGCAGACATGCTAGATGTCTGTGTAGTGGTATACCTCAATGATATATTAATCTTTTCATAGGATTTAGAATCGCATAAGAAACATGTCCAGGAAGTCCTCTGGCGCCTCCAGGCTAACGGTTTATACTATGAAGCCTCTAAGTGCGAATGGCACTCTGATACTGTGGAATATCTTAGATATATGCTCTCTCCAACAGGGCTGTTCATGGCCACAAATAAGATCAAAGCGATCATAGATTGGCCGGAGCCCTGGAAGATCAAGGATATTCAATCCTTCCTGGGGTTTATCAATTTTTACTATCGTTTTATCCATAATTACTCTGATATCGTTGTTCTGCTAACCCAGCTAACTTGAAAAGATACTCCATGGGTCTTCTCTGACGACTGTCAGAAGGCCTTCCAAAACCTCAAGAATGCCTTCACCTCTGCTCCAGTCCTTGTCCATTGGACTCCCGATGCTCCCATCACCATCGAAACCGACACCTCTGACTACACCATCGCCAGCATTCTGTCCATCACTTTCCCTGATAAGAACTCCATCCAGTCACCTTCTACTCCTGCACCCTCGTAGCCGTGGAATTGAACTATGACACACATGACAAGGAGCTCCTCACCATCTATGAGGCATTCTGTGCCTGGTAGCATTACCTAGAAGGCTCTGGTACCCCTATTGACATTGTCACTAACCACAAAAATTTAGAATACTTTATGACCACCAAGGTGCTCACGTGCTGTCAAGCTTGGTGGTCGGAATACCTTTGTCAGTTCAACCTCGCCATCCATTATTATCTGGGAAAACTTGGAGCAAAACCTGATGCCCTCACTTGCCAATGGGACATCTACCCTAAGGAGGGGGGTGGGGATTACATTCAGGTCAACCCAGACAACCATTGTCCTATTTTCATGCCTCAAGAAAGCCTCATGTCCTCCCTGTGAGCCACCATCCTCAAATATCTGATGCTTTGTGCATCTCAACTCCTAGATTCCAAACAGCTCTGATCTGACATTCTATCTGCCTTGAAACAAGATCCCACCACATCTGCCCTCATCTCTACTCTCTCTAAAGACCCCTGTTGGAGCTTGTCTCCAGATGGTTTCCTCCTCTGCGATAAATGCATCTATGTCCCCAATATCAATGACCTTCAACTCCTCATCCTCTGAATGTTCCACAACCATCCAATAGCAGGACATTTTGGACAAAATTGGACATTGGAGCTCATTCGCAGGGAATATACATGGCCAATGATCTGCACATTCATAAAGGACTACGTTAGCTCCTGCACTACCTGCGCTCATGCCAAGGTCCCCTGATATTGGCTGTATGGCCTCCTCAAGCAACTTCTGATTCTCAAGAAGCCATGGAACTCAATATCCATGGACTTCATTGAACACCTTCCATCTTCCGACAGCTTCACTTCTATCCTTGTCATTATTGACCATCTCTCCAAGCAGGCAGTCTTTATCCTCACCCATGACACCATCTCCTTCCCAGAGTTGGCTAAGTTGTTCCTAATCAACATCTTCTCAAAGCATGGAGTTCTGTCCCATGTCACCTCCAGCTATCACCCAGAAGGTGATGGGCAAACCGAGCATGCCAACCAGACCCTTGAGCAGTATCTCCGTATTTACACTAACTACCAACAGGACAACTGGGCAGAATTACTCCTGCTTGCAGAATTTGCCTACAATAATGCACCAAGTGCTATCACAGGTGTATCACCATTTTTTGCTAACAAGGGTTACCACCTGAATTTCTCCATCTACTCTGAAAGAGAATTAACTTCTTCTGCAGCTTCCGAATATATTGCTGACCTAGATGAACTCCATAGTTACCTTCAAACAGAAATGCTGGAAGTGCAAAAATGCTATCAAGGACCAGCAGATGTGAAACACAGTCTGGCTCTGGATTTCTCTATCGGAGATCAAGCTTATGTCAAGGCCAAATACTTCTGGTCTACTCGACCATCCAAAAAGCTATCAGAAAAGAACCTTGGACCCTTCCTAATTATTGCCCATCCAGGTTCCCTTTCCTTTACACTCTGATTACCTGACTCCATAAAATCTGTTCACCCTGTTTTCCATGTTTCCCAGCTAGAATCCACAGTACCTAACAAAATCCTCAACTGTGTCCAGTCACTGCCTCCTCCAATTGAGGTTGATGGAGAACTGGAGTATGAGATCAAGGAAATTTTAGACTCCAAGATCGATAGGAGAAGGTGTCACTGCCAACTCCTATACCTGGTTTGCTGGCTAGGATATGAAGGCACCGATAACAAAACCTTCTGGCTCTTAGCCATGGAGTTAGGGCATGCCTTGGAGCTTGTCTCAGACTTCCATTGGAAGCATCCGGGAAAGCCTAGGCTGCTCTCTACACCTTAGATATCTCTCTCTCACACTTTCTTGTTTCTGTTTCTCTCTTCTGTATGATACTGCACAAATTTCCCTCTCTCTCCAATATATACATCAAAAAAGGAAACTATAATTAAAAAAAAAAAAAAATCAACACTACTTTACTCTACTCATCTT
>JBBPJU010001125.1:0-13958 GCA_038088875.1 Austroboletus festivus
TTGTTAAAGACGAAGACACGATATAGTGACTCTTATGTGCTGGGCATTAAAGTGGTCAACTTTGTCTCCCGTCTATTCATTTCCACGTTGGAATACACATACAGGCGAGACTAACCAGAGTCTTTAACTTTACTGACTCAGAGCACAGAAGGAAACCGGTTCGGAAGATCGGGCCCGGAGCGGAGTCTGAATAAGTGAGCGGAGATTACAACTAGGCATCTAAACACATAGGTCTAGCCTGGCCATTAATATTTGATCCCCAGTTGAGTCTGGCTTCTAGTATGATTGTCAAATCCAGGTCCTCTGGGTTGTACTCTGAGGATATCCAGAGCTAGAGGTAGATTGAAAGGGGGTTAGGAACAGAGATTGGAATGGAGATGCTTAAGGTAATGGATGGGTGAGAACTTCAGTGCAAGACTGATGTGTCATGCCCTTGACAAGCCTGTCCTTGGGGATCGGAGATTGGAGGTGAGAACAGAGGTGCTTGGATGAGCAAACAGGAGGGTGTGCAAATTCAATATATAAACTGAGAAAATATATAGGAGGTATTCATACTTATATACAGAGCAGTAAGTATGTAGAGAGGAATATCTGGAACAAGGAAAAACTGAATACTGAAGGCAGAGTAAAGTCTGTGCAAAACTGTAAGGGTCATATTAGGGAGCCAAAGGGCTCCAGAACAGCATAAGAATAAGTAAAAGACTAAACTAAAAATGAGAAGCCTAAGTGATGACATCAGGTACTACCAATAGCTGGAGCTGTGCTGTAAGTGTAATTATGGGAGGTCTGATAGTTTATGTGGGAGTGATGAGGTGCATATATAGAATGAAGGAATATGGGGACTGGAGATGGTTGAAGTAGGCCTAGGAGGTGACTGAAGATATGGATATGACAGTGCCCCTCCATTAAGGCTGAGCCCTTGAGGCCTGGTATGCAAGGAGGAGATAATGGGATTGAGAACAAAGGCTCACTGTCTGTCCAAGTGGGCTAGAGAGTATTATGCTGGACAAGTGTGACACCTAGTCTGATTCTTTATTGCAGTGTACACTCAATAGTGTTACGATTTATCCTTGGGGCACAGCTGAGTAGCATCTGGGCTACTCTTTTCCTTGATATCCTTTGCTTTGACTTACTTGTATCATTTCCTAGATGAGTCTACTTGCATTCTATGCAGATATGCTCTGTTTCTTTGACTCACCTAGTCCTTGTTATTCCTGCTTACCTGATTCCTCTTTGTCATAGACTTTCCCTTTGATCTGATTACTCAATGTACATTTGTCATGGATGAGTCATTCCTTATCTCTTATCTTGGTTCAACCCTTGACCCTTCTGACTCATCCATTCTACTATTTGTCCTGGCTTATCTGTTCTTCCTGTTTATCAGTGACTCAGCCTTTGATCTCAGATCACCTTCCATTCTTCTGGCTGAGTCAGCGCTTCTTTGGTGTTCTGTCACTTTCTTAGACATTCTGATGACTCATCATCCTGACTCATCATCAGCATCCTTTACCCTGTTTCCTTTCTTGTACTATACAGCCACTTCCCCTGATCACTACATATAGTGGTTCCCTTTGTACAGTAGATCCCCATCTTAGACCTTCCTTCATAATTTCCTATCATCCCTTATTCATAATCCCCTGATATCTCCTGTACCCTCTACTCCTATGAATCTATCATCTATCTTGCATTTCTTTGTCATCTGCCTGACACTCCATGATCATTCCCACAAGAACCTCTGACCCTTCAAGCAATCCCCTTGATCTTCATTTTGCTGAAGCCTTCCTTATCCTAATCATTGGTGATGTTCCTCAGCCACATCCTTACTCATCACATCACCAAGTCTCCCTATCCACTGATGACTTTCTCTCTCCGATTCCCTTGTCATCTAGTCATTCCTTCCCCGATACTCAGGTAGTATCTTCAGTTCTACCTGTTCTATAGCGATATCTATCGCCCTTCCTTGACTCTTGGTGATGTTCTTCTTGTCACTCGTCCATCACCACTCTTTTTCCATGTTCACCCCCCAGAACTTACCTTTGCCCTCCCTTTCTTCTGTCACCTTTGTTCTCTGAACAGGGACATAAGGGCTACACTTGGACCTACCTGGTACAAGTGTAACAAATAGTAGCACAAAGACTAATAGAGATCCTATGGATAAGATTGCTGCAGTGACTCTTTCACACTGATAAAACTAGACACCACACTTGTGATTGCATAGATCTAGCTGAGGCTACAAGTACAAATGGCTATCATATTTATAGTGATCTCTAGTGTTATGCATTGTATAGACTATCAGAGGAGGGCCACCCCTTTTCCCTCTGAAGGGGACAGACCCTGGCTCAATGCCAACATCAGTACAGCTGTATATGGAGGGGCTACCAATGGGGTACATTAATTCTGAAATGGAGAGGCAGTGGGAGCTACATAGGGAGAGGAGCCTTTAGGGGACCCAGTCCCAGATTGATGGAATATCCCGGCTTCACCAGTCCCATTAAAAGATATTGAACTTGTGCCTAAGTGGCCCATGGATCTTACATGGATGTGATGCATCCATGTCTTCTTTCACCAGTACAATTTCTTTATTCCCCTTTTATCTTCATTATCACTCGAACTTTCATTTTTCTTCAATTGTACTCTATTACCTGTGCAATCTCCACTGTTACGATCCTTGACTGGGACTACCTGGGTCACAGAAAGAACTGTTTTTGTACAACATGCTGGCTTTGGATGGGGAACAGTTATAATGTGGACGAGCTTGATCCTCCATTAGAGGAAGAGCCCGCCTGGCCTATTGCTGATGAGTGGATGGACTAGTCAGGTGAAAAGTTGTTCAAAGAATCCCCATTTTCCCTATGGATATCCAAAAGCTGAATTCATTTGTCTGCCTCAGTATTGGGGATATTTTTAGGTCATTGATCTCCTTCAGAACTTCTATCAATGACCTCTCCATTGATATACCACTACTTTAGCTCTCCTCATGGAGGCCTCATTATTCTATCTTCCATTCCCTCAATCTGGTGTGTCAAACATCAATGCCCCCTTTTTATTTACCTTACTTTTGGACTACCTCATTTCTTTGCCTCATATGAGGTGTAGCACTAATGGATCTCAATCTAGCAGCACCTCTTTCCTTGTCCAGATATGCCCAGTATGGTAGTTATCTTATGTCCACTGGTCATTTCCTATAAATATGGTAGCCATATATACTTGTAGCCTCAGCTAAATCTATGCAATCACAAGTGTGGTATCTAGTTTCCTCAGTGTGAAAGAGTCATTGCAGTGATCTTATCCTCAGGATTTCTATTAGTCTTTGTGCTACTATCAAGTGTACACTGTGATAAAGAATCAGACTAGGTGTCACACTTGTCCAGCATAACATCCACCTTCCTCCACCTATGCTTATTTCTACAACCCTTTTCCCAAGAGAACAGTTCTCCTCTTACCTATGATTGCTTATTATGATTATAGTTGTTCCCCTTTTCCCTATAAATATAACTGCCTTGTATAGTAGAATCCTTAACTAGATCTATGTTTAATCTATATGGTATTTGGTTCAACTGCCATCCCTAAGTGAGGGCCACAGCTGTTATGATTCATCCCTGAAGCATAGCTGAGTAGTATCTGGACTACTCTTTTTCTTGACATCCTTTACTTTGACTTATCTGTATCATTTCCTAGATGAGTCTACTTGCATTCTATGCAGATATGCTCCATTTCCTTGACTCACCTAGTCCTTGATATTCTTGCTTATCTGATTCCTCTTTATAGACTTTTCCTTTGATCCGATTACTCAATGTATATTTGTTACGATTTATCCTTGGGGCATAGCTGAGTAGCATCTGGACTACTCTTTTTCTTGACAACCTTTACTTTGACTTACTTGTATCATTTCCTAGATGAGTCTACTTGCATTCTATGCGGATATGCTCCATTTCTTCGACTCACCTAGTCCTTGCTAATTCCTACTTACCTGATTTCTCTTTGTCATAGACTTTCCCTTTGATCCGATTACTCAATGAATATTCATCATGGATGAGTCATTCCTTATCTCTTATCTTGGTTCAACCCTTGACCCTTCTGACTCATCCATTCTACTATTTGTCCTGGCTTATCTATTCTCCCTGTTTATCAGTGACTCAGCCCTTGATCTCAGATCACCTTCCATTCTTCTGGCTAAGTCAGTGCTTCTTTGATATTCCATCGCTTTCTTAGACATTCTGATGACTCGTCATTCTGACTCATCATCAGTCCCCTTTGCCCTGTTTTCTTTCTTGTATTACACAGCCGCTTTCCCTGATCACTATATATAGCGGCTCTACCTGTACAGTAGATCCCCATCTTAGACCTCCCTTCACAGTTCCCTTAATTCCTTCCCTTTGTACTCCCTTGATTCCTCCTCTCTGATGATTCCTTGATATCTCCTGTATCCTCTTCTCTTATGAATGCATCATTTATCTTGGACTTCTCTGTCATCTGCCCAACACCCATGGTCACTTCTATAAAAACCTCAGAACCTTCAGCAATCCCTCTCTGATCGTCACTCTGCTGAAGCTTCCTTCACTCTGAACATCGGTGATGTTCCTCAGTCATTCCTCCTTCGTCACATCACCATATTCCTTGACTGTAGATGGCCTTCCTGTATTCCGACCTCTCATCATCCGAGCCATCTCCTAGTCTATACCAGGCAGTATTCTCTGCCTTCCTTGTCCTGTAGCGATGCCAGTCGCTTCTCCCTTTATCTTGGTGATGTCCCCCTTATCCCTCGTTCATCACCATTCCTTTGCCAATCCCTGGAACTTACCTTTGCCCCTGTCGCCTTCGTTCTCTGAATAGGGACACAAGGGCTACACTTGGACCTACCCGGTATAAGCATAACAAAAGGTCTAAGATCTATGATTGTGACTAGTATTACCTAGGTCGCCTTCCCCATCCACCACTCCCGATCAGTACTCGACCCTTGAAGGCTGCCATACCTTGCCATTCGTTAACCAACCTTGATGGTCATGATATCCCCATTCCCTATCATCCGATCCCACCAGAAGGCCACAATTCTGATCTAGCGATTACTATACGATTGCATGACCATCCTGATCATTATCATTCCCTAGATGGCCTCCTCCTGGACCTCCCTACTATGAACTATTCCTGCTGTATCATGATCACCACCTAGAAATATTTCGGTAACCTTTCCTGATTTACTCATTGATATATCTGCTTGCATCCTCAATGCAAATGTGGAGATCCCACACCTACTGACATTAACAGATAACCTCGAAGCCATTGATTGGCCACCCCTCTGGAACCCTGAACCCTTTCCTGATCACCTCTACCTGATCAACCCTGGATGAGACTAAACTGGCTGCTGTGCGCCGGCTCATCATTCCTTGTATCCAATCCCTATGGTAACTTTGACTTTTCTGGATCTGATCACCACCACCCGAATGAACTACCGCTATCAGATCCTCTCCCTATTCCCGACTCCCTGAAGTATGACCATTGTTTTAAGTTGTACTCCCCCCGCGATCCCTGGTCATCCCTCCTTATCACCGACTTCGTGATTCCCCTTGAATGATACTCCAATCATGCTGAAAACTTCACCCCTCTGAAACATAGTCTGCCGTGTGACCATAGTTACCGATCCTATCCTGATCTTTGAAGCATGACCCATGTTTTCCATCATTGTCATTCAATCTTCTTGCCTCTGATGTTTTGAAGTATAGCTGCTGTTTGGCTGTACTATCCTTTCAAATCAACGTGCTAAGCACGATTTCTTTTTGATACTGCTTGTCCTGGCAAAACATGACGGTTCCTGAACATCCTTAGGATGCTGCCATCCTCCTTGAATTCGAGAACATCCAAACAAGTTACCCGGATCCCCTCAAACCCCATGTTCTCCAGCTCCAAGATGGAAACATTATTTCCCTGATAATCCTTCCCTGATTTCGAATCAAGCCTTTGACAATGCATGTAGATCACTACCTGGATCTCTTCAGATGGACCCCACAATAAGTCTCATCCTGAGCATACATGACAACTTGATTTTCAGATCATTCCTCGCCGATCACTCCGACATCTCATTCTCTTCCTGGATTTTTTCTAGAAGTGCTGAACCTTCCGCTTCATAGAAGGAAGACTTCTCCATCCAGCTCTCTTTCTGGATTTCCTTGATGCAACCACTTCCCACCTTATAGGAAGAAGAAAACCCCCTCCTCTTCTTTCCCAACATATCCTTTTGATTTTCTAAGTTCTCTTTCTAGAAATCTCGAACCTCAATGCCATTCGGCATATCCCTCTTCGCTCTCTCCCTGCCGCTTTTCAGCCCACGATACAGGTCATTAATTGGAAATTTTATTTTCGACTAGATTCCCATGATAAGTTGCCTTTTGATGCATGTATACCTGGAAAGTTCCTCTGGCATTCTAGATCATATGTTTTCTGCCTATCCACAAATTCTGGAAAAGCACCCCAAGTATTCCTATTGTTCATTCGGAATCTCATTCCCCTGACTTTGTAGATTGAGTTCGCTCAGACTTGATCTATACTTCCCTCAAATCCGAACTCCCTTTCCCTCTTGAATAACCAACCAGACATTCCGATTCTAGTATTCAAGAAAGACCTTCACACTGATGAATCTTGATTCGACTATCCGATCAGTTCTGATCTGCATTCGCACCAAATTGACTTGTTATCCTTTCGATCAGTTCCCCAATTCCATTGGATAGTAAGCGCAGTTCCCACGCCGAAGATAACCACCCCACGACGACAAGAATTATTTCATGTCGATGCTCCATGATCATACCCGACCTCATTTTCAGACAGTAGGCTTTATGCCAAAGACTCTTTTGGTCATTTGAACCTCATCTTCCCAGTTGCCGACCAACAGCCTATGAAAGTATCCTAGCCATTTCTTTCCTTCAAGATCACCCTGCCTCCTCCATCCCCTATTCTTCTGACCCTCTAAGTTGCTGCTCGCCTTTCTAGTATACAAGTCATCACCCGATTTACTTCAGCAAGAACTCATGATAAGACCCTTCCGGAGCATGTATAGCAACCAGCACAACTTCCCTGATGCCCTTATTTCCGATTCCTCTGTTTTCAACCTCTCGATCTGGTCTTTTGACCATCTCCCCTGACTTTTCCTTGTTCCTCTTATGTAGACCATTATCCGATCCTTATCAGATAGACTTCACGATCAGTCTTGTGACGTTTCACCAGCATACATGAAGAACACGACCAACTCGCCTTTACATCGCTTTGTCAATATCCAGCAATTTCCCTGACTTCCTCAACCCCAGTCATTGTTGACACGGGCTGTCTTCACACCACAATGTTCTCTTCCATTGTGCCTTCCCTGATCCTGATCATCTCATTATGATACAGGTTATCCTATCTCTCTCTCTTCCTTAATCTGAGTTACCACATGGTAACCTGGATTTCCCCTATCCCGATATCACAGTGCTCTCTTTCACTGTGCTCCTTGATCCCAATCCCTTTTGGATATGAGCCACTATCTATGACCTCACACTCGATTCCCCAGACTCATACTCGATTTCCCAGATATTCATTCCAGACCCCTCCGACAACATACTTTCACCCCATTGATATCTGAATCTTGGTCCATTCTTGGATGTCTACATCAACCTGACACCACCATTCTTTGCTCCCCAGACTCCCCAGTGGCACTACCCTGATTGCCATCAACCTCTCCACCTTTTTGTACCCCGTTGATTTTCTGGTTATTTCAAAGTCGCCTCCCTGAATCAAATAAAGCCTAGATTCCCGAAGACATCACCTCTTTGTATTCACAATGTTTTGGCCTGAAGATTTTATTCTTGCAGAAGTCGTTGGCATACCACGCTGACCGACCATTGTTGATATAATTAGGATTGATATTTCATTTCTTTCGTTCTGCTGACATGTAGGTCATTACCCGAGCACTCTTGTGACCCGGCCAGAACCCCTGATAAGCCCTTCGGGCATACATGATAATCAGTTCCTTTGAATTAAACTTTAACCTTGACACCCAGATTATTTCTGACATGTACCCCCTATCTTCTCAACGACCTGCCACTGTTCTGATCTTATCCCACTCAATGACTTGACCAACACGCAACCTGTTCAAGCTGGTTACTCTGAAATTTGTACCCCACGCCCGTACCAATATTTTACCACCCTACTCTCTGAATTTCCCCTTGTCACCCCATTCATGATCCTTGTGGTTTGTTTCGGTCGAGGTCAACCTCTGTTCTACTAAGGGGGTAATTTCCCAAATTTTACCCTTCTATCCGTGCTCTTTCAACCTGACTTGCCGATCATTCCCTGTCCCGCCACCTGACAAGGTATCCTGACTCCTCAACACCTCGATTTTACCCCTGAACTACTTTAAACACAACATCCTCCACCCTTACCGGGAAGACTTACCTCGATTACCCGACATCTCCTGGACAAAGACAACTGTCAATTTCCCAGTCTCTATATGATATACTTCGAAGTGTCCCAGACTCATTCAGAATATACCCACCACCCTATTCGCATTATTCCAGTCTCGACACGAACATTGGTAAAACATGATTCTTGACATTCGCTTCCTTAACACTGGAATTTTCTACTGACCCACCTTCCGCATGAGGACATAAGCAAACATGGTAGCCCCACACCTTCCTGTCTCTTCTAGATTACCCCGGACTCTCGGTTCTTGACGAACCAACCTGATTCTTTGACTCCAATCCCTAGGAACTTTATCATTCAGACTTCTTGACCTATGGGATCTCATTTGACATTTCAATAAACAAGTTTATTCTGATATTCCTTTGACTTTCCCAATTTAGAATCCTTGAGGAATTTACATTTCAGACTTCCAGTCCTCCTGGATATTTTATCCTACTTCTCGAATCAATGAAGATATGTCCTTGCACCCTCATTGACGTTTTACCTGATTCTCTTAGATTTGTTGATTCCCCGATCTCACCATCAATCAACATCCAATTCTCGATCTTCTTTGACCCCTTGGCTTCTTGATCCTATCTTCAGACTTCTTTGATCAAGAACTCTTTATTTGAAATTTTCGAACTTCTTGAAAACTTTCAGAACTCTGCTTTAATTTTGCAAACCAGTATAATTCATTTCCTGGATGTAGAGCATTCCACCTTGATTATCCCTTCCTGATTTTCTTATTCTTCACTTTCACCCTGCTCTTCGAACAATGCCTACCAGAATCGCTTCTCCTCAGTCCCAGTACAGCTCCAGCTCCCTGTCACCTCTGACATTTACCCCCCTCGATCTCCTCGAATCTCCCCTCGTCTCAGAATCTCTCGACCTCGAACTGGACTCTCCACCACCTTCATATGGAGTTGACATTCCTCATTGTCCCCACTGTGAGTCCTTCAACCATCCTGTTGCACCCATGCCCATCCCTCCTCTTGCTCTCTGTCTCACCGATGAACTGACTACTCCAAAAATTATCACTTGTATTTCTCAGTACCTTCAAGACCCAGCCCTTGTTCAAGACTTGAATTCCTTCTGGGATTTGTTGTCACCCATGGCTTCCCTCCAGCGCACTTTTGTCCAAAGTATTCAAGTCCTCTCTGACCTTGAAGCACTGAGCTCTCACCAGGCTGCTCATCATCTCTCCGGTACTCGTATTTCTGGTGTTCTTCATCCATTCTCTCCTGGTCAACGTCTCTACCTTCAGAATATCCACCTAGCCATTACCACCGATCTTATTCACGCTCTCCATCAAATGGGAGCTCTGGATTTTCTGAAAGATATAGATTTATTCTTGCGTATTCGCACTGAGGAAAGAAACTACCCCTTCTTGATTGCCCATTCTCGTCCTTGCTATCCTGACCATTTCATCAGAGATTTCCCCGAAGAGGAGATTTATTCTGTTCCGATTTTACCTGGGCATTGATTGCCTTTGGTATAGTCTTTGCTGGTGCTTCAGATTCTACTAAGGGGGTAATGTTACGATTCATCCCTGAAGCATAGCTGAGTAGTATCTGGACTACTCTTTTTCTTGACATCCTTTACTTTGACTTACCTGTATCATTTCCTAGATGAGTCTACTTGCATTCTATGCGGATATGCTCCGTTTCCTTGACTCACCTAGTCCTTGATATTCTTGCTTATCTGATTCCTTTTTATAGACTTTCCCTTTGATCCGATTACTCAATGTATATTCGTCATGGATGAATCATTCCTTATCTCTTATCTTGGCCCAACCTTTGACCCTTCTGACTCATCCATTCTACTATTTGTCCTGGTTTATCTATTCTCCCTGCTTATCAGTGACTCAGCCCTTGATCTCAGATCGCATTCCATTCTTCTGGCTGAGTCAGTGCTTCTTTGATGTTCCATCACTTTCTTAGACATTCTGATGACTTGTCATCCTGACTCATCATCAGCACCCTTTACCCTGTTTCCTTTCTTGTACTACACAGCCGCTTCCCTTGATCACTACATATAGCAGTTCCCCTTGTACAGTAGATCCCCATCTTAGACCTCCCTTCACAGTTTCCTTAATTCCTCCCCTTTGTACTCCCTTGATTCCTCCTCTCTGATGATTCCTTGATATCTCCTGTATCCTCTTCTCTTACGAATGCATCATTTATCTTGGACTTCTCTGTCGTCTGCCCAACACCCATGGTCACTTCTATGAGAATGTTACGATTTCTTTTCATTACGAATAACCATTGTATCGACTCTAGCCTTTCATTTCCTCTTGGATAATCCCACTTGGGATAAGTCCAATTCATCTTCAGGCTGAGTTATATCCTCTTATTCATGCTTATTCATTCATATCTAGTAATCAGCCCAATTACTTCACTGATAACTGTCATCATGAGTCATCCTCTTAATCTTCTGACTCATCGATTATTTTTTGACGTTCTATTACCTTCTATATGACTCATCTACAGACAGCCTTGTTTCCGTTCAAGGTAGTATTCTCACACTGCCTCTCATTCTATTTCCCTATATAAACTCATCGCTCTGCTGCCATATACTTTAATCTAGTTCTCCCTTACAATCACAACTCTTGTGCTTGTCCCCTTGTCAGACTCCTGAGTGTTCTCTTCCACTCAGTCTTCCTGACCATAGTCTTTGTCCTACTCTGAGTGGATGCTATCCATATCGAACTCTTCGAGTATTCACTAGACGATACTCAACACCGAACCCTTAACCCTAAGGGCTATACTTGGACTTACCCAGTACAAGCGTAACAGAGAACCTCAGAACCTTCAGCAACCCCTCTCTGATCGTCACTCTGCTGAAGCTTCCTTCACTCTGAACATCAGTGATGTTCCTCAGTCATTCCTCCTTCATCACATCACCATATTCCTTGACTGTAGATGGCCTTCCTGTATTCTGACCTCTCATCATCCGAGCCATCTCCTAGTCTATACCAGGCAGTATTCTCCGCCTTTCTTGTCCTGTAGCGATGCCAGTCGCTTCTCTGATGTCCCCCTTATCCCTCATTCATCACCATTCCTTTGCCAATCCCTGGAACTTACCTTTGCCCCCGTCGCCTTCATTCTCTGAATAGGGATACAAGGGCTACGCTTGGACCTACTCGGTACAAGCATAACAATAGCAAGACTTACCAAAATTCTCCCAGACTTCTATCAGTCTTCTGTCTACTGTTGAGTAACAGCTAGAACTTAGATGATTCTTTGTGTCTTGGATCTATACCCATAGATCACGTCACATCTAGAGGTGCAAACTATTATGATACCCCAATTTTCCCATCCCTCTACCCCCTTTTCACACCTCTTAGACACTCCTTTGGAAATCCACACCTGAAGTACCAAAGAGTGGAATATGAACTCCTTAACCTTAGTAGCTGACTTAGATCTTATATTATCCTTCTCCTGGGATATTGACACACCAGCTAACTAGCCAGAGATCAATCAGAACAGCCAATTCCCCTTTAGGGAATTAGGGGCAGAGTGGAGAAGTTCATTAAATCAGTGAAATAGTGACTATACCTCTGACTGAACCTTAAACCTTCTCCTTACGGACTATTATCCTAATCAAGTTCTTCTTATACTTGATTGTATTCTCTTATCAACACCTTTACTTATAGCCATTACCAATTGCTAACTATTTTCCATTCCCCACTTATGTATAAACCACTAGTAGTCTGATTCATGGTATGACTGAGTGGCTGCTGATCAAGGTGCTCTAGTCTAACCTATATAAGGTAGTTACCTTATAGAAGAAAATTCCCTAAGTTAAATCTATGTAAATCCTATGTGATGTCTATAGCTTCACCCCTGAGCTTCCAAATATAAGCTCAGATAAGGAAAACCAACCCCTGTTAAAGGATTTGACACCCTGCTCTTTATGTAGGGCTTGTGTTCATAATAAAAGATCTAACTTTCCTCGACATGCCTCACTATCCAGTAAAGGCCCTAATCTTCCAATATTTCCGGAAGATATGGATACATCTCTGATGAGGAGCAGCCCTTTCAATGACAATCAGATTCCCCTTCCAACCAACTTCACCACCCCACTGTTGTTCAAGAAATTCACATTGCTGGGAGCTCAAGAATTTCTAGAAATCCTTTACTCTCTAGCTCCCCCCACATTTTCCCACATTCACTATCTTTTAACCACCTACCTCCATCTCTGCTAAATTCTAATCCTCCTCCACACCCCAGAAGTTCACCAACCCCTATCAAGGTGGATCAGCCAGAACATCAGCAGACTTCACCAAATCAACCAATTCTACCGAGACAACCACCATTCCAAGCCATGTCCAGACCAGAATTAAAAGCCAGTCTTTCAGCTGACTTCTGATATGGAACGGTGGACACACCTGCCAATGCTGTTCCCAGAGGAATTGGACCGGCCTCATCTAGCCTGGATGAGGGAGACTAACAATCCACTGTGGGACACCCCACATTTTTCATCAGAATTGCTACTGATGGGGAATATATACAACTATAGACGGAAGGAGGACTATGCTGCAGACTGGAATGAAAACCCCGATGACTGGAGGAACTCCCCACCTCTTGAAGAGGAGCCCCCTATAAGGGATGACATGGACATTACTGGCTGGTACTCTTAGGAGACGGACCCTGAGAGCACCCCTTTCTGACTGGACTGGATCTATCTTTAGTTACCCCTTTGTAAGTGCTACACCCATACCTACTCCACACAGCATATGCCATGGCACTTTGACCTTCTTTATCTTGAGATCCATTCTAGAAAGGGAACAGTTTATTTACAGACATTTCAAATAACTATAAATACTTATGTGTGAACAATCTCATGGTTGTGGAAGAGTTCTCATGCATCGCCCCTTCTTATTTCATTCAGGGCAATGCATGTAGCCTTCTATGGATGCTAACTCTGCCTTGGCCCTCTTTTGGCCAAGTAGTATTTCCAATACTGTAGTTGGGAAGTACATTCCATCTATGCCCCATATGATATATAAGCACCTTGTATAGTTAGCTGTATCTTAGCTAAATTCTATGTGATCTTACATGGAGTACAGCCATATTGATACGGAACACAGGACATGGTGTCTCTGATGGTTCTCAGTTAATAGGTTGAAGGTATGGAGATTCGGCCCATATTGGGTGATGATGGAGAAGATGGCTAGATGTGTGGAGAGGGCTTCCGAGCAGAGGAGGAGGTGCAGGGCTAAGGCCTGCCAGATAAGGACTCTCTCGAGAAGGGGTAAACTGTCCACCTCTTCAAGGTACAGAAGACTCCATGTAAGATTGCGTAGAATCTAACTAAGGAGCCTTGATAACGTACACAGGCGCTTATATATGGTTTCGGAAGTAAGTGGGAATCTCCTCTCCAATAGGAAAGATCTGATCGAGAGGAGTGCCTGTTCCAGGAAGGGAACAGGGAATGGAAAAGTGTCCCTTTATGGTCAAAGCAAAGAAGACATGCACTGCCCATGGATAAAAAGGGAAAGACAGTGTGTGGGTTCAATCCTCCTGTTT